>CAKNYM010032453.1:0-15586 GCA_932195095.1 Andricus curvator
GAAGAAAATGTGGAAAGTTTTATTTATCTATTTTATCAGTCAGTATTTTGCGTTGAATATATTTTTCCTTCTTTTTTTTTCTTATATTTTTTTAAGATAATATTTATTTGTTATGTTTTTTAAATAATATATTATAACTTACTAAGAATTATTACTCCTACATATGTTTCAATGCTTTTTCTATTTTGAATATGGCGCCAGAAGTCTTTTTAAATAGATTTAGTGATCGATCGAGATACCACGCGGTGCTGATTGTATTGTTTCTGTTTACTTTTTTTCGGCGTTTGAAAACTGTTATTTTGTTAATTTTTTAATATTTATCGAGAGTGTTGACGTTTCGGAGGGACTTTCCCCCTCAAATAGGGATATGTGCTTCCTGTGGGGGAAAAAATTTCCCCCTGACATCCTTTCGGTGCGCCAGCATTCGAAATCAACTTTTTGAGGTGAGTTTTGTAGGTTACATTACCCCCTATATGAGCCTTAAAAGAGAAGGCTAACGTTTGTACCCTAGAAATTATGTTTTGGGGATGCCCCCTGAGTATTTTTACCGAATATGAAAAAAATCGTCAGGCCCCCTTTTAAAATAACTCGGTATTTGTTGTTTTTTGATCAATTTATGTGATTTTTTTCGAAAAGAACAAGTAATATGTAAAGTTTTCTCTGATAAAAACTTTTAATTTTGCGTCCAAAAAAAGTTCCCACGTGATTAATATTGATTGACTTTGCCCTCCCTTTTAGATTTTGAAAAATGTGTGAGACATCAGTTTTTTTTTTAAATTCTACTTGTTTGGTACATTTTACGTACAACTTCTCAAAGGCAAAAAAAAGTTCACAAATTTCCGAACAATTTAAAAAAAAACAATGTTCTAGCAATCTAGCATAAATAGTTCTGATGTTATGACGTCTTAAAGAGATTTTTCAGTAAAACAAACGTTAAATCTTTTTCTTTTCGAATAATATCTTGCCCCCTATGCATCCTAAATGAAAATTGTATCAGAATGAATGAAAGAAGATTAAATTATCTTTAAAACTAAAAAAAAAAATTGATTCTAGCTCTTACAGAACAACAGTTATAGTCTCTTAGAGCAGACTGCTTTTTGTGGAATTCTTTTTACAAATTGAATAATCGAATTATTGTAACTGGTTTGTTTCAGTGTAACAGCCCAATGAATTTATCATTCACTAATGTCATGCAAAAACTAATTTACTGTATTGATACATTCGAAATATATAAAGTAGCAATAACTGATTTATACACTTTCTCTAAAGGCCGACTTTAAACCTTGATGTTTGACGATTTTCTTTCCAAGCACAAGCGTTAAAGAAAATAGTGAAAAGTAATGATGCAATACATACAAAATAATTTTCAAATAAAAAATCCGATCTATATTAATGTTTCACAAAAAGCAGCCTGCTATAAGAGACTATAACTGACGTTCTGCAAGAGCTAGAAACAATTTTTTTTTAGTTTTAAACATAATTTAATCTGCTTTAATTCATGTTAATACCATTTTCATGCAGGATGTATGGGGGTCAAGATATTATTCGAAAAGAAAAAGATTTAACTTTTTTTTTTTACAGAAAAATCTCTTCAAGACGTCATAACTTCAGAAATATTTAGGCTAGAACATTCTTCTTTCTTAAATTTTTCGGAAATTTGTGAACTTTTTGATGTGTAAACATCTTAGACCTCGATATGGGGAGTCGCGCCTGAGTCGAGTGAAACCACGACTCGAAAGTGCAACGCAGGCCTCTGACACAAGCGTTGTGTCGCGTATCAGAGACACTAAAGGAGCCCCCCCCCCCCATTGTGATTGTGCTTGGAAAGTGACCCAAGAACTACAAAATAGCATTTTTCTAATAAATTCATACTAAAAACGGTATTCTTAGGATTTTTTTGACAAGAATTATTTTTAATTGATAAAGGACGAGTTTCCAAGTATTTTGTGAAAAATTTTAAATTATTCAAACAATTATTATTTTTTTATTATTTAAACAATTTCCATTTGTTTGAACAATCTTTCTCCCTCAAATTGAAACAAGTTATTATTCTCTGGAATTTATATCTCGAAAATAATAATTTTCCACGACTTACAGAGAAAAATATATTTTTTAAACGAATAATAATTGTTTAAAAAATTGTAAATCATTTACAAACAGGAGGAAAATATGCTGTGTCTAATTTGAAAAAAAGAAACAATTTTCAATATTTTTCTTATAACTTTTTAGTACGGACATGTGTAATAATAATGAATTTTTTTATAATGAAATTTGAATTTTTATTATTCTTCTTCATGAAATATAATTACCCTAATTCTAAATGTAGATGCGTAATATAAGTGCGACACAATGTGTTCTTTCAGAGAACTCATATCGGTCCGCATCGGTATTTTATCAACAAAGCTTGACTAAGCAGACCTGGAAGAGACTGCGCTTTAAGAACTAAAGTAGTTTGAACAATCAATCAAGAAATTTGTATGTGTTCAAAATTATATCATTTTCAAACAATTTCAATTTAAAAACAGTACAATTTAGTGATTACGAGTTGTTTCTTGAAAAATCTAAATTACAAATTAAAAATTTAAAAAAATGAAACAATGCAAATTTTAAAGTTTACATTCAGCACCCTGAAATTCGAACGATTCAAGGTCTATTTTATTTTAAATAATTCAATTTTATTTAGTTTTTTTTTTAATATTTGATTTATAATTTCTTATTTTAACTAAACAGTCAAATATTGGTAAATATTGAAACAAAAATTTTTTAAATAACAATTTTCAATATGTATGCTTAAAAAATGGAGTATTTTAGAATGCAATAATATTTTAATAGAATTCGAAATTGAATAAAAACATTTAATTATGAATATATTAATTAAAATGTTTTTGAAAATTGAAAAAAGATTTTGAAGTTTCAATCGGATGCATACATTTAATTAATTACTAAGGCTTTCGAATTGAAATAGTTCAATTTTCAACGTAAAGATCCATAAATTATTTAATTATGAACAGATTCAGAATCGTCTTATAAAATCAATTTTATTATCATTCTATTGCTAAGAGTCGAACTATAGTTCAATTTTTAAATTTAATATTTAATTTATATTTACAGTTTATCAACTTATCATTTTTCTTGTTTTCTTTTTTTGTCAAAGTTAACCCGTGCCCCCGAGCCTTTGAAATTCACATGGGGTTTTAAATGGGAAAAGCTTGATTTTCAAAAAAATGGAAAATAGAGCTACTTGTTATAAACTTTTTATGAATTAAAGCCATTGTTATTGTGCTTGGAAAGTGACCCAAAAGCTGCAAAATAGCAGTTTTCTATTAAATTCATACTAAAAACGGTATTCTTTGGATTTTTTTAACAAGAATTATTTTTAATTGATAAGGGACGAGTTACCAAGTATTTTGTAAATAATTTTTAATTATTCAAACAATTATTATTATTTGTTTCAGAATTATATCTTTCTTAAAATCGTGGAAAATTATTGTTTTCAGGATATAAGTGATAGATTTTATGTATGGTAAGAATATGTTTTGTTTTTTTACATAATTGGTAATTATTTAAACAATTTCCATTCGTTCAAACAATCTTTTCTCCCTCAAATTGTAACAAGTTATTATTCTCTGGAATTTATATCACGAAAATAATAATTTGCCACGTCTTAGAGAGAAAAATATATTTCCTAAACGAATAATAATTGTTTAAACAATTGGCTTTAAAAATATTTGGAAACACTTCATTTATCGATTAAAAATAATTTATGTTGAAAAAACACAAGAAATACCGTTTGTATTATAAATTCATTAGAAAACTGCTATTTTGCATTTTTTTGGTTTCTTTTTCATTTTGTTTTGAGAATTCCCGCCAATTATTTAAAGTCTAACAGGAGGAAAATATGCTGTGTCTAATTTGAAGAAAAGAAACAATTTTCAATATTTTTCTTATAATTTTTGAGTACAACGGTCAAACCACGCTGAAAACCCCAGTTCTCGTCAGATCACTGAAGTTAAGCAGCGTTGGACGCGGTTAGTACTTGGATGGGTGACCATTCAAGAATACTGAGTGCTGTTGGCACATCGTGGGTGTGGTGAGCCCACACTTGTAGTTATTTATAACTACAAGAAAACTACCCACCTAGAAATACTACCCGAATCGGGTAGTGTCACGCCTACCCTGAAAGGGAAATGGCTTAATGGTATACATACTTAGATGTGTAATAATAATGATAAGTGTCATAATAATGAATTTTCCATAATGAAATTTCAATTTTTATTATTCTTCTTCATGAAGTGAAAATTTGAAAGATTTCAATTTCAGTTAACATTTACCGAAGATGTTTACACATAAATCTGTCATGGTTCTTAGTTTAGGACGCACGTGATGTTTTTTTTGCTTTTGAGAAGTTTTACGTAAAATGCACCAAAAAAGTAGAATTTAAAAAAACTGATCTTTCGCACATTTTTCAAAATCTAAAGGGAAGGGGAAGGCAATCAATATTAATCACGTGGGAACGTTTTTTGGAAGCAAAATTGAAAGTCCAGAGAAAACTTTACATATTACTTGTTCCTTTCGAAAAAAATCACATAAATTGATCAAAAAACAAGAAATATCGATTTATTTTAAAAGGCGGCCAATCGATTTTCTTCATATTCGGTAAAAATACTCAGGAGGCATCCCCAAAAACTTGGTTCTGAGGAGGCGTGCGGTCCTTTGATATTGAACGCAGAGTTCATATCGTTCATATATTTCAGAATCGAAGGGATAAGACAGAATATTTATTTATAATTGCACCATAATGTAAAAATTTAGAGAATTATTTACTTACTCATCACCGTCAAATTCGTCATCAGCCATATTTATTGGTTAGTATGCACGACTAATATACCTTACACACACTGGCTGAATACACGATTCAATGGTTAACACTTGGTAAACAATACGCGTGTCCAATTGGCCCCTCATGTCCACTGTCCCAAGCATTGGTCCCTGAGCATGATCCAATAAATACATGATCTAGCCACTTGAGGGCCCCGTTTTGTCCAAGTCACGCAACCTCTTAGTTCCACCATTTTGTCAATATAACCATAACCGCGCATTTTGAATTTGACGCGTACTCTCTGTACGACAAACTATTGTAGGAAGAAATATTACGAAAATATTAAAAGAATGAATTCCAAAAGTACTTGGAATAAGTATTGAATGGTTTATATTAGAACGCTGATAAGAAAATGAATTATATTCAGGACAGAATGGAAGTTTGTAAATAATACTGATTGAGAGTGATCAAAAGTACATACAAATTGTGATATTTAAGAGAACATACCGCGCGCTAAGCGCGCGGAAATTCTATTCTTATGTTACTTAAGAACACTCAAATTTAAATCCATTCAAATGTGAATTAAGATTTATTAAAATATTTTTCAATGAATTTTTGAATTGAATTTTCGTCTATGGTAGACATTTCATTATATTCATATATTATATTATATCAAACTTTTCGAATATATTGAGACACGGAGTTTTCTAATTAGGCAAAAATCTCTTGAAAAACGCAATTTTTGATTTGCTTGTCATTTTGTATGGCGTCGCTACTTATATAAACTCTCAATGAATCCCAAGATCTAACTCTTGAAAAAGCTACGTACAGCTGTCCGTGATTGAAAAGATCTTATTTCAGATAAATTCCAATTCGATCGAAAGTTTGGCCTTGTGATTTGTTGATTGTCATTGCAAACGCTACTTTGACTGGAAATTGTATCCTTTTGAATGAAAATGGATAAGTATTTTCACAGTGCAGTGTTATCCGATTGAGATAAGCGATTTCGCCCGCTCTGCTGACTGTCAAAATTTCACATCGCAAAACGTTAAGAGAAAATTCTATTATTTTGCCAAAATTGTTTGACAAATACAATTCATATACATTCTTGTGAATTTTATGATAATTATTTATTTTAGTTACAAGAATTGTTTCTAATACCTATTTTGAATTGCGCGCCAACTGTAGCCAACCAGCGCGCGGCTCCCAACATTGGCATCACTGCGGACACTGCACACGCGCGCAACTTGCTCTCTCTCTCTCTCTCTCTTCTTGTGAATCATAATTAAAATATTGTATTTTCTTTTTCGTGTAATTAAATAAAATTAATCTGACTAACGTAAATTAATTTTTGTATAAAATTCTATTATTTCAAGATAGTAATTGTTTCAGTCATTTTATTTTTATTTAATGGTAGTTTTTTTCTCATTTTATATTTTCAAATTTCGCGGACTTTTACATTGCTATATTCAATTCTTAGAGTCAACCAATAAGAGTGCAGTAAAAGATCTAACGTTAGCTCAATTCTCTCGTTCACATTCTTTCAGAAAAATATATGCAAAAGTGACAGAGGTCTGTAATCGGATTACGAGGGTGTGTAATCGGATTACGAGGGTCTGTAAATTTTACCGAAAAGTTTGTAAGGTCAAAGAGATTAATGAATCTCATTTTTACAGTGAAAATATGAGTACTTAAAAGTAATTGATAAATAATATCCCTTTATATAAAAATACATGTACAGAAATAAATTAGTATTAGATCAATTTAGAAATAATACAATCAAACTTCAAACCAAATTCAAGTTTTGTTTTGTATATTTTTGTTAATATTGTTAATAATGACAAATAACGGAAAGCAATAATACATCACAATAATCAGTATATGTTTCGTCAACAGTTATTTATTAATCCAACTTTTTGTTGATGGGACAAATCGAGAGACAAATCGATTTATAAAGTTTGAAAAACTCTATGATCTTTATATGGGAAAATTCGTAAATATGTTCACAGTTCAGAAAAGAAAAAACCTTCGTTTTAGGAAAGCACCAATATTTAAAGTACCTAATTTTTTGTTTTGATGTAGTGACTTTTTCGCATGCGATTATTATAAAAAAACTTTTTTCATTTTCGGGATGAACAATATGTGTGGGGGATAAATTTTATTCATAAAGATAATTTGCAACAAGAAATCAAGATTTACTTCATCTTGGACAGTTCAGAGAGAAAACTTTGTCCACGAGTCACCATATAATGCAATGTGAAAAGCAAATTATCATTAGCTTCATTTGTATATGTTTATAGTAAGACTTATCATTCTTACATTCTTCTCATATTGTACAATTTCGACATTCTTTTGCATTTATATATAAATATTTATGTATGAAATATTATAGGGCCTCACCAACAATATTTATTATTACACCATTTAACATCAGAAATTAATATTTATTAATACTTTCAAAAATCTATTAAAAATAAAAGAGATTTTCAATTTGATAAAATGTGATCTCCCATATAAACGGTAGAAAGGCAACAGGGAGTAACTGATAAAGTAGAAATTGCACAGAGAGCGAAAAAACATTGTTTTCAATTAAAATCGCAAATTAAAAAATAAACTGAAATTCTTTCTCCGAGCTGACGTATTGCTTAATCGATACCAACAAAGGTTGATTGCAAAGAAGATTCCAGTTGTGAGAAAATATTGTCTGAAGGTAATCATATCGGGTTGACACTTTTTTTACCCTGCCTGACTCGGCTTGTGAGAGTCATAAGAAATGAATAACTCAATAAAAAAATAAACTTATGATCCATCCCACAGAGGTTGAGTTACTGAATACAGACCGAAAAAGTTTGATGAAAAAATCATTCAGTTCGTAGAAAACTGAGCTTTGCTTTTGAGGTTAGAATTTTTTAGTTTCCCTGCCGATGGAACAGCACTGAAACGGCACTCAAAAAGCACTGCCCAGTGCCGTTTCAGTGCTGCTCGTTTAAAGCTACTCAGATTACAGTTTTAAATGCCTGCAGAAGTTCCCTTTATACATGCGAATAGGCTACCAAGTAGACCAGCTGAAAGGGATTAAAAATGAAAAATTAAAATTTGTGAAATTTTGAAATTACCTCTGCGAAAGTTAGAAATTCAGAATTTACGGGTTTCGATGATTTCAGATATCTAACTTTTTTTTTGAAAAGTTTAAAATTCGAATGAACATAATGTATCTCGTAAATGGAATGAGATACGCCAAAACAGACAACATTTTCGATTTCAACTTCAGAATAGTATATTAGTGTATAATTTATAAGTATAAAATATATATAATGAGAAAATTCATAAATTAAAAAAAAGTGTTAATAATTTGAAGAAAATTTTAAAAAGGGATTCGGGTTGGTAGCGGCCAACTGCTGTAAACCACTCTGCCTGTCCGGTACGTGACGAATACAATAGAACCATTATATGACCGTCGCATCACCCTCAGTGCGGTTTAGGTGCCGAAATCAGCAGAAACAGTCACTGAAAAAGCACTGGCGGCCCAGTGCCGTTCGCCAGTGCTTTTTCAGTGCTGTTTCATCGGCAGGGTTCTGAAAATCGGCTTAAAATCGTGACAAAAATTGTAATTTTCACTTCGTTTTTCAAATGGTTATACGTCCCTGAGATGTTCAGTTGATGAACACGGAGAAAGTTTTGTCGAAAAAAGTTATTCACTTCCCAAAAAATCAATTTTCAATGAGACAGTGTCACAGTGTGACAATCAATTTTTCGCATTCAGGTAGTGATAAGTAATAAAATTAACATTTTCTCCTGTTGAACCATGAAAATATTGAATCAAATGCCTTTTGTGAATATCATAAAAAAGTTTGATCACGAGACTCTTTATTTTTAAAGGATATGAAAATCAAACTTTGAGGTATTGTTACCATCAAAAATACTATTTCAAACAAATACTTTTAACTCGATATGTATTTCAATTTTTGAGAATTTTCTAACAATAAACCCCATTTTCAAAAAATTCTCAGTTACCACCTTTTACCTTTCCACCCTTCATATATTAATTATATTACGAACGTTGGACAAATTTGTAAAAAAAAAAGAGTGAACAAGAGTATCGATAATTATAAATAAATATTTAATATCGTTCGATCAAATTTTCCGCCAAAATTAAGGAACAAGTATTTTTAAATAAATAATACATAATAATTATTCTTTTATATGTCGTGGGCACTGCATTATATAATTTTATTCATTCAGTACTTTCCCAATGGACTTAAATTTTATTTTATTCTATACACATACACTGTAAAAAAAGCTTTGGTGATATTTACAATCAGCTAGTAATTATACGTGCAATGTATTTTTAAATTCCAATGTATAACCTGATTAATTTACGATACTACAGTACTTATTTGCAATCTAGTGTGATTTTACTTCAGGTAACAATGTCAAAATAGAACGAAGGTTGTTCTATTTGCAGTCGACTGTAAAATTACTACGTCCGATGATGGAAATTATTTGATCGGCGTGGGACATAGTAAGTTTACGTAAGGTGATTAATTTACTTCGGACTTTAAGTCTACGAAAGTATATGTACATTTTCAGGATGAGTGCTTTTCTATGGAGAGGGAGTAAGTCTGCACGGACGAACGCCGCAGGATTATGTGCAGGACGTAAATTTGTACCATTCGGGACAAGCGAGTGTAATTCGTGCCAAACGATGAGTTCCGGAGACACCCGAACAGCCTCTTACCAATGGGTGCGCATTTCGTTCGTTTGCATTCTTGTTTACGTTCTTTTGCACGTTATGTCGCTTTGATTTATAAATTTTGAGACTATCAAGTGGTTACATTCCGTTTTCTCCCTTAAATACAGAAAATAGCTCTAAAATATTTTTACCTCTGTGAACAGTTGTGAATAGTAGCAAGCTGACCACAGGTTAGAGAAAACCTGCAAATCAGATTAAAGTCAGGGAAATTTGTCAATCAGGAATCATTATGAATAAGTCAGAGATAAAAAAAATATTGAAATTTGAATAACCGAAAAGTTTTTGGCGAACTAAACCTCGAAATATCTTTTCGATTATAAAAGCTGAACACAAAATTGAACGAGATTTTGGACAGTGGCTCATCTGATAATTTTTGTGATGATTTACGACCCGTACGTTTTTTCGCGGTCGACGACGGAAAGTTTACGTCCTGCATGTATTTCTTTACGGCGGACGCAGGTTAACAAGAAAAATATGTATTTTTACAGAATTCTGCTTATTTACTATGTGCCACACCGATCGAATTATTTCCATCGTCGCAGGATGTAAATTCACACCAACTTTTTTTACAGTGTATGCCAGTTTTTGTCAGCAGGAAGAGGTTTTGAAACACATAACCTAAAATTATAGTTAATTATTATTTTTCTTCACCCATGTGACCCATATTCAACATTAAAATACATTTTTTGTAACACATGCACGAAATGTTCGCTTTTCAAGGCATGTATTGCGTGCGGGAAGTGACCAATTCCAAAGCCGTGGTAAAAAGCAGTTATAACAAGACTTTTTCTAGCTGCAGAGCTTGCGCTCTTTGAGCAAGATTACTTTTTCTAGCTGCTGCGCTTGCGCAGTTCCAGCCAGATTACTTTTTCTTGCTGTTGCACTTGCGCATTTCGATTCAGATTTACTTTCCAGGACTGTCGGAATAATAACCTCAATTCATTATGATTAGACGCTTGAGAGACTGATTGTGAGTAGTGAATAGTGATTGGACAAACTCGAAGTGATAAGTTACCATAAATGACTGATAAATTACCATCAATTACCGATAAATTACCGAAAATTTTAGAAATTTGTGGATATCTGAAATTTCCGGTAATTTATCAATTTTCCATAAATTTCCGGAATTTTGGGAAATTTATCCAACGAAATTTAGCCAAGGGCCATACCACGCTGAAAAACCCAGTTCTCGTCAGATCACTAAAGTTAAGCAGCGTTGGACGCGGTTAGTACTTGGATGGGTGACCATTCAAGAATACTGACATGAGTGCTGTTGGCACATCGTGGGTGTGGTGAACCATGGGTGAACCCACACTTGTAGTTATTTATAACTACAAGAAAAACCTAGAAACACTACCCGAATCGGGTAGTGTCACGCCTACCCTGAAAGGGAAATGGTTTAATGGTATATATATATATATATATATATATAAATTTTCCATAAATTTCCGGAAATTTTCGAATTTCTTCCAAAAAGCTTTGGCTACCTGAAATTTCCGGTAATTTAGCAATTTTCCATAAATTACCGGAAATTTAGCAATTTTCTATGAATTTCTGGAAATTTTTGGAATCTTTCCGAAAAGCTTTGGATACCTGAAATTTCAGATGATTTAGCAACTTTTCATAAATTTCCGGAAATTTTGGAAATTTAGCAATTTTCCGGAAATTTTGGAAATTTTCGGATTTTTTCCAAGAACCTTTGGATACCTTGAATTTCTAGAAATTTTCGGTAATATACAAATTCACCGAAAATTTCCGGAAATTTTCGGTAATTTTACCATAAATTTCTAAAAATTACCATAAATTTCCAAAAAATGTAAGCTTATTGTTTCTCAAATCGAAAATTTCCTGCATTTGTTACAAAAAATATCGTGTGCAACAGGTGCTGAAAATAGACAGTTGCAACTCTTGTGAAGTTTACAGTACTTGCCATCGGCTCATCTTCGGGTCGTTTCCGGCTTGTCTTCGGCTCGTTTACAGCTCGCCTACGACTCGCTTACAACTCCCCTTCGACTCGCCTCTGGCTCGTACAGCAAACTTCACACTCGTGTGGATCTGCCTACTTTCCGCACTTGTAGCACAATATACTATTTTTAGTATTGAAATATTTCTATACCACAAAAGTACACAAAAAAATTTTAATCTAAAATTTTAATTTTAAAATCACTTACATTTGCCGCCTTACTTATCCAAGATGGAGAAACTAAGCGGTTGGTTTTGATTGACTCAGTTTTTTTTACTTGCGCGTGGCTAGACCATGTATTTATTGGACATGTCCGGGGGTTGTGCTGTGACGCGTCACTCGACCGTAGAGCAGGGATGTGTAAGTAAAATACTCGTGGTAATTTACTTGGTTTTCTACGGTAATTTACGTGGTATTTTACGTCATCAGTTTTCTACATGATGTAAATTACATCTTGTTCTCTATATGAGGGCGCCACCTCTGTGGCGGAAAATTGAAAACTTGAATTAGACAGCCAATCAGAGGTTTTCTACACGTATTTTACATGCTCGAGGTATTTTACGTAAAATACCTCCTTTAGGTATTATACGTAATAAACTTCCTGTAACGCGTAACTGCACATCCCTGCCGTAGAGGGAAGATACGAGCGGATCATCGTACAGTGTTTTGAGCTCCTCTTTGGTACCTTCCCCCAACGTTAGGAGCCGAACGAGTCCGGTCGTTACCGATCATGCACGAAGCTGCAAAGAGCCGGTTGGCGCGCAATTTAAATGCCTACATTTAAAGTTTGATACCATTCGCATAGTTCATACATTAATTTAGAAAGAAAAGTTTGTTTTTTTTCAAAATGTTTGTAATTATTTATTCATGCTAATTATATATATTCTTCACAATTCATATAGTGCATGGGCGTATTTGAATTGGTTAAAATGCTTATGAATGAATTTCATTGTATTATTAGAACTAATTTACGGACTGAAAATCTAGAATAGAATAGAACTTTATTTCTCCGTGAACATCCTCATTGGACTTTTGCATATACTACCTTTGTACCTTCTGAGTATAATACTTTTACTTTGGCACTTTTTGCCATGCTTCGTAGTTACAAAAATCACATGTTTAGCTCATTCATGCCATTCTCTGCTTATTATTCTTACAATCATTTATTTTGAAATTGCTTAATATTGCCACTTGATATTCTCCCTTTCATGAGCCATATTCTGGATAATCAAATCCATAAATACATTAGTATTTGAATTTCTACAATATTTAGCTTAACTAAACTTGTTTCCCGGTAAGAAGAGAAGAATAAAGAAAAATTAATATTTTCAGATATAAACGAAAGAGTGAGCATTATTTAATTTTTTTGAATGTGCTAATTTTCCATCGGGAGAAGTGCCCAACGAAAGAATAGGTTTATCTCTGAAACCAATTCTTTTCTATTTCCTTAACGATTGCCACTTGTGTTGTGTTCCATGCAGGCGAACATATTTTCCATTTTTTAAATTCCTCTTAATGCGAGCAGTAGACACACCTCTCATGGTTATTTTTATTTCCATACTTACATGCTGTATTTTCGATTAATTTAATTCTTTCTAATCCGTCCACAAAATGTGTGTGCTTACATGGTTTCTATTCCTCCGTGTGCAACATAAGTTTGGAAATTTCAATTTTTTTGTTGGTTATTTTTAATTTCATTCTGACATGCTTCATTTTCGATTATTTTAATTCCTTCTAATCTGTCCACAAAATACCTGCACTTGCATAGTTTCTATTCGTTTTTGTGGAATATAAGTTTGGAAATTTCAATTTTTTTGTCTACCATAACGGTGGAGTGATTTTAATAATAATATTTTATATTGTCTTAACTTTTCATCCTTTATCTTTACCGTTTTCTGCTTACCACTTCTTTCTGTATTTGACTTTGAATTTATGGTTTAGGTTACATTTTTGCAAGTTGGCCACTAAACATCTCCTCTCCCCTCTCCTCTCCTAAACCCTAAAAACGATTTCAGATGTTTAGCAGTCAAGTTGCACAAATTTAACCTAAACCAAAAATTCAAAGTCAACAAAAAATGGTAAGCATAAAATTTAAAAAATTTGGATTTCGACTGTGCTGGACCAATATTACTACAATGTTATATAGATCGTTTTTTTGACTCCGCATACTTTTTTTTTGTTGCTGTGCAATCCATGCAAATTTGCACAGCAGTAGTGCGTGTTCCAAGACAGATTTCGTAGGAAATCAGTCAAAATATGTTTCTGTTCGATAGATTAATAAAAAAATGTTCACATAATTCATCCAAATACAATACTTATTTACTTAAAAAAATGCATTTATTTCAATTCACAGTTTCGCCCTAAAAGTTACATTATTCTATTCCGTTCTATTCTTTCTTTGACATTTCTCCACTTTTTAATTCCTTCCAATACGCTTCCATTAAATTTTTCTGAGTGGGTTAAAAATACTAGTTTTTGCATATTCAAAGTGACATTATTCTCTTTCTTTCTATTCTTTCTTTTGCATTGCTCCATTTTTTAATTCCTCCCAATACACTTCCATTAAATTTGTCCAAGTCGATTCAAAGGAATAGGTTTTGCTTTTTTTTCTACTCGTTGGTGGAACTTTCGATGAAGGAAAATTCACGTATTAATGGGAATTCAGATTCTGAATTTTTTTTTAATTCTTCTCTTCTTACCGGGTTAACAGTCTGTTTCTTTCAATCTTCGCTTCTAATTCCATCTTCGATTACTTCCTCGCTTGCTTCTTCTTTCGAAAATTTCAGTTCACAAAATTTCTTTCTTTAATATAAAACTGAGCACTCTAATAAACATAAACCTACAAAAAATGTGTAACACAACTGGCTGACGATTTGATGTGCAAACCTTGAAAATGACATGTAATTTAATTACAAAACCTTGATTTGTTTAGTAATCACTTTTTAAAAGAAAATCATTTTGAATTTTGTAAACTTCGCAAAAATTTGGAAAATTAATTTAAAATATGAGAAGATTTCAAAACATTTAAAAGAAAATGCAGATTTTTAAATAAAATTTCTAAGCTTTTTCAGGATTTTGAAAGGTTTAAAGATAATAAAAAAATTTTCTTAAGATTCCTGTGAAAACTTAATGTGATTTTTTATTTAAAAAAATAATAATTTGAAGAGAATATTTAAAAAGATTTCAAAACAAATTTTGATGTATAAATAAAAATTGAACAATTATTAATACTACTTTAAAAAATGTTCGGTAAAAAAATTGTAATCTCTCTATTTATAATGTTTCTAACTTAAAATTGCTTACGATGATATAATTTTGAAACTTCACAAATTTGTTGATGTATTCATCCATTTAGAGCATTGAAAATGATAGCGTGGTTTAATATTTTTTTTAACATTCAACTGTCAGTTGTGACTTGATTTTCGTAACATCTTAAATATATGATATATATTGCCCTATTACTATAACTTTAAATATTCAAGAAAGTAATGATAAGAGCAACCGCCTCTTTGTTTATTGCGTAAAGTTCTGACGGGGAAAGTATGTACGAAACCCTCACTTTATTTCTATGGGGGTTTGAAACTATTGTCATAATTAAAAAAGTATTGAAATCATAATTAAATTAATTTAAGCTGACCTGGAAAATTGTACAGTTGAAAGTTTAAAAAAATAAGGTTCATGAAAGGGAGAATATCAAGTGGCAATATTAAGCAATTGTAGAATAAATGATTGTAAGAATAATAAGCGCAGAATGGCATCAATGAGATAAACATGTGATTTTTGTAATTACGAAGCATGGCAAAAAGTGCCAAAGTAAAAGTATTATACTCCGAAGGTACAAAGGTAGTATATGTAAAAGTCTAATGAGGATTTTCATGGAGAAATACAATTCTATTCTATTCTACATTTTCAAACTGTAAAAATATGAAAATAAAAAAAAATTAGTTCTGAATTGCATTGCCCTCTGATTGTTTCTTCAGTCCGTAAATTAGTTCTAATAATACAATGAAATTCATTTATAAGCATTTTAACCAATTCAAATACGCCCATG
>CAKNYM010032454.1:0-12331 GCA_932195095.1 Andricus curvator
CAGAGTACAGTTTTTATTTGAAATTTCACGACGGT
The DNA here is from genome assembly GCA_932195095.1 of Andricus curvator. Lineage (NCBI taxonomy): Eukaryota > Metazoa > Arthropoda > Insecta > Hymenoptera > Cynipidae > Andricus > Andricus curvator. Next base: position 36 of record CAKNYM010032454.1, read on the forward strand.
TTTTTGTACCATGTTTGACCCTATCAGGGCAGCATCAAAGAAAAACATTCAGAAAATATGGTCATTAGTTATTAAAATACTGCAAAGAGTTACCTTTAAAAATGTTTGTCCTCAAAAAATCATGAGATATTTCTTTATTAAATAAATTTTGTTAAATTTATTTTACAATTTTTCGCAATTAATTTCCAATTACAATTATTTCACAATAAAAATAAAATTGTGAAAAATTAATTTTGTAATGTTCAGATAAATATTTTTAGACATTGAAGGTTTCATAAAGTTTTTATATGTTAAGAAAGCAGTGGGGAACCATACATAACAATTTTGCGAGGCTCTTCACTTGGGGTGATCGCTAGAGAGATTGATCAGCAGCCTGGGTCGGAGCAGTGTTGCGGAGTAAACGTGTCATTTAAATAAATAACACGAGAATTCCAGATCAATCTAAAATATATATACCTAACACTTATATGCCTATCCACCTCATACCTATATTCCTACCTACCTTATACCTATATACCCACATGCACACTACTATTCTCCAACCGAGCAAGTCACGCCTACCCCGAAAGGGAAATGGCTTAATGGTATAATAATAATATGAGGACAAGTTAAAAATTTTTTGGCTTTTTCTCTTGAAATCCCCAAAATTGTGATTATAGCCTAAAATAGCATGAAAAGAAAGGTAATTATCAGAGGTGAGTATACATTAAAAAAGTTGATTAATTCAATAAATTAACAATTTTATGAAATTTAATATTTTATAATTAATTCAATTCAATTCTAATATAATTAATTTAATTCATTCATTCATTCAATTTTAATTTAATTTTATAAAATTTTATAATTAATTTAATTCGATTCTAATTTAATTAATCAAATTAATTAATTAATTCAATTTTAATTTAATTTTTAAAATTAATTTAATTTTATAATTTAAAATTGTATCAATTTTATTTTCAATAATTCTATACATTGAATTAAAAATGATAATTATTTATTATCATTTGAACTTTGCAATATTTGAAATCGATTGAAAAATAAAACATAAATAATAAAAAATGAAATCACTTGAAAGTGATAAATATTATTAATCTAATTTGAAAATCCCATATACGTTCCTGAAAGACATAATAAAAAATATTTCGAGACTTCATTACATGCATTTGAATTCTTTGCTTCAGGTGTCATTCTTGAAAACAAAAATCAACCCAAACCTCCTAATAGCCCACGAAACTGAATCGCGAAGTCGGGCAAGCTCGGCTCGGCCCGAACCACGGGTTCGTGCTCGTGCATTTTCGGCTTTACACGAGGATGGCCGACGCAACGCGTAACAGAGTCTTCTCACCGACACGCTACGTTTGCATGTATTGCTCCCAGATGGGAACGTGGTGGGGGCCGAAAAATCCCACGTTCTGGAGCCTCTGCATGCTTGTTCACTTATGAGTCAGAGGCGTACCAATACAAATATTCGCCCGGAACTTTATAATTTCATTATAATTATGAACATAGAACGGACCGTCTCAACCTGCCTGGTTTGAAATGGATTCAGTCCTTTCAAATTTGTATATGAATCTCAAGAGTATTCTCTTTAAACCACTCAATATTCTTAAAAAGTTTATAAATTTGTTAAAAATCTTTAAAAATCTACATTTTGTTTTCAGTTTTTTGAAATCTTTTCAAGTTTAAAATGACATATTTTTGAATCTTTTGAACAATTTTAATCTTAAAATCTTTTAAACTTTAAATGTTTGAAAATCTTTTTTAAGTTTATTTTAAATATAATTTATCAATGAAAAATTTCATTTGAAAGTTTCCCGGAAATCGTATAATCTTAAGAAAATTTTATCATTTTCCTCAAAAAAAAAAAAAAGATCTAGAAATGTCATGAAATTTTGAAAAAAGTTCTGGAAAAATTGGAAAAATCATGGAATTTTGAAAAAAATGACTGGATTTTTTTTATTCAATGATTAATTTCAAAAACTATTAATCAAACATTAATCGGAATTTTTAGAAATCTTTTGAAATGTTTACAAATCTTCTCAGATTTTCATATCAATCTTCAGAAAATTCTTTCATCCTCTTGAAACCTTTGAAAATTCTGAAAATTTCTCCAAATTTGTTGTTCGTAATCATTCAAAATCTAAATTTTGTTTTAATTTTTTTTAAATATTTTCCTTTATATACATTAAGACTAGAAACAAGATATCCTTTTTCTTAAAAGTTGTATCGCAATATTTCGCATACATTGTTGTCGAAAACCTGACTGTTCGTATTCTGTAGAATATGACTTTTAGTGGCTGTTTTCAGTTTGTTGTTTGCTCAATTTCTTCTTAAGTTTCCTAAGAAAATGTATGATGATTTTTTCATTTTTAAAAATTAATTTGAAGAAAATATTTAAACAGATTTAAAAAGATTTGAAAAGATTTCAAGATAATACAAACATTTTCTTAAGGTTCCTGGGAAATTGAAAATAATGTTTTATTTTGAAAAATTAATTTTAAGCGAATAATAAAAAACATTTGAAGACATTTCAAAAACTATTAAAAAATTGTCAACAAAAATCTGGAAGATTTTAAGGCAATTTTTATAAATTTCCACAATTTAAAAAAAAATCGGGAAAAATTCGAATTCATTGGAAACATAGTTTTGAATCTATTAAAAAATAATTTTAATATTGAGAATATTTTTAAAAAAATAAAAGAAAATGTAGATTTTTGAAGATCTTGAAATAAAATTTTGGAACCTTTTGAAGAATTTTGATAGGTTTCAAGAAAATAAAATTTTTTTCTCAACATTTCTGGGAAAGTTTTTAATGTTTTTTTTTTATTTTGAAAAACAATAATTTTTAAAGAAAATTGAAAAATATTTTTAAACACTTTTGAACATTTCAAAAAGTGAGACGACTGAAGAGTCTCGAAAAAGAAAATTTAAAAACCGTCATTCCTTGACAACATTGGAAGTCAAAGTGTGAATTTGTTTTGAAAGCGCGAGAGGAATCTTCGAGTCTCGTTACCTCTACTTCAGAGAACCGACGGAGAGTTTCCGAGAAATGTAATTCCCCAAAACAAATGGAATAAAAATAGAACAGCAACTCTTGAAAAAAGGTTTTCTTGAAAGCTTATGTTTTTTTCCCAATTAGAATCATTTTTAAGACAAAATAAAAATTTCTAATAACTGTTTATTCGGTAAAAGTTTTTGAACACTTAAATTCGAGCTAAACCCATATAGCACACTCCCCGAAAAAAACAAGTCTGTCCTAGGTTTTCTCGGGAAAAGCATAGGTCTAAACCTAGGACAGACCTGTTTTTTCGGGAAGTGTGCTACGTGGGAAAAGTATATTTTGAGATTTTATAAAAGAAGTTATGTTTTATCAGTTTGTTTTTAAAGTTATATAAATATAATTTTCCTAAGATTCTGGAGAAAATTCAAACAGATTTTTGAAGATTTCGCATACGCCGAAAAAAAAATCTAGAAAATTTTGAAGTATTTTTTTTATTTTACAGGATTTACAAAATATTTGGAAAAATTAGAGTCAGTTTAAAAGATATTTAAGACTTTAAGAAGTTTTGCAGAAATATTAAAATATTTGATCAATTTTCGGAAAACTATTTAAGTTTTAAAATATTTTAAATCTCTTCAAAACTCAAATGTTTATTCAAATTTGGAAAATTCTTAAAAATTAAAAAAAAACTGCCTTAAAAACTTCGATATTGTTTTTGACATTTTTAGAAATTTTCAGAGAAATCTTAAGAAAATTTTCGTATTCTTTCAAAATTCTTAAGAAGCTTCTAAGTTTTTTTCAAAATACTAAGTTTGGTTTAAAAGTGCTTGAAATTTTTCAAATTGTAAATTATTTCAACATATTTTTAAAACTTTAAAACCTTTGAAACATCTTTTGAAATAATTCACTTTTCCTACAACATTTTTTTATTGTCTAAAAATCTTTTAAATTCTGATCTAAATAAATCATTCTAAAATCTAAAACATTTGAAACTTTCCCAAAAATATTATCATCGGTACCGGTAACTATTTTTTTTTACGGCTACCGACAGTTTACAAATTTCGTAAATTATGATATTGTAACTTTTTTTCATTTATTTCATTTTTCTTATCTCTTTAAAAGTGTGAAAAAGTTTACAAATTGTATACTGCGGTAGCAAAATGTCAATCACAGCATTATTTCCTGATATTGAAATATAAATATAATATTGAGAAATCAGATGAAATTAAAATGTTCTCTCTTATTATGAAATAAATCACTTATTTAGAAACTTTGATTTACACAACTGATGGTGCAGTAAATTCGTAATCTTCATTAATAGACTTAATTAAGAGACAGATATCACTTAAAGAGGCTTTTTTGAGTGACTAACAAAATTCTTAGAAACTGAAAAAAAATTTAGCTGCAAGAATAAAAACCAAACACATTTGGACAAGCACAAAAATAAGATTAATTTTGGGAAGAAAGCCCGCTTTAAAAAGTCAGACTTTAAAAAGTAAAGAAATAAAAATTAATTGTGTTCTTTATTAGGAGATTTTTATTTATTTATTTATACATTTATTGAAACAGTGAACGGGCTAAGCCCTTGTATACATTAGAGTGTTAACGATATCAAGAATTAGGTGTAAGTCTAAATATTGGCGCAATAGTTCAACGATGGCCGCTGTGGCAACGCAAGTAATAATTGCAATATATTATTATTGAAAAATTGAAAGTTCATCGAATAATTTCCTGCTATTAATTAATAAGCATCAGCGAGTCTGCGCAATATGGTTTTGAATTGGAACGCTGACATATTAAAAAAGTCAAGTTCATTGCCTAAGTCGTTCGCTTCTCTACAAATGCGTGTGAGCGCTGAATTCTCTCCGTAATTAGTGCGATGCGAAGGTAGCTTAAACAATTTATAATTACGATGAGATTTTTCAGGGGCATGTAGACATATTTCGGCGAGTATTGAAGGACAGTCAATTATGTTATTTAGTAAATTGTATAAAAAATTGACGTCAGTGCACACCATCCTTGACGACAATTTGGGGATATTTAATAGAAATCTGATATCATCATAATTGTGATCGCGTATATTCATTGTAATTCCGAGCTGCCTGGCTGCGAATCGGAGAAAACGATTCTGAACCCTCTCAAGTCTAATTTTATGAATCATATACTGAGGGGCCCAAATGATGGAAGCGTATTCAAGATGAGGACGATCTAGGGCGAAGTACAGGGTTTTAAGAGCCATTGGATTATGTAAAAGCATGGCATTCCGAATAACGAAGCTCAGTGATTTAAGGGCCTTATGAATGGCTTCGGTCACTTGATCATTAAAACACAACAATTCGTCAAGCAATAGCCCCAGGTCAAGCACTCTACGCACTCTAGTTAGTTCATCTTCCTCAAGCATGTAATCGTGGGTGAACCTAGTCCTCCTTCTTGTGAATGAAATAGTGAAGCATTTTTTAATGTTCAACTGCATCCCTTTTAGAGAGCACCAGCACTGCAACCTGTTAAGGTCACTTTGCAGTTCGATGGAATCCATGAGGGAGCAAATTGTTTTGTAAAGTTTAAGATCATCGGCATATAATAAAAAAGAGTAGAATTTGAAAATGGTTCCTAAGTCGTTAATATGTAGGAGGAACAAGAGTGGACCAAGATGCGATCCCTGAGGCACCCCTGAGGTGGCAGAAAAAACAGTAGCGTATTTGCCGTTAACTCGAACAGAATGCAGTCTGTTGTTTAAATAGCTAGATAACCATGAAAGAATTTTTGACGTGAGTCCCATTGACTTGAGCTTCGCCATCAGAAAGCCATGATCGACTGTATCAAATGCCTTTGAAAAATCAGTATAAATTGCATCCGCCTGATGTCCAGATTCGATAGATTGAAATATATAATGTGTAAAGGTGCATAAATTCGTAGATGTGGACCTTCCCCTCACAAAACCATGCTGCTCTCTAATTATAGTGTTGTTAAAAACTAGAGTTAATGTATCATATATAATGCTTTCCAATACTTTGGACAAGGTACTGAGTATTGTTATCGGTCGATAATTTGTGACATTATTGCGATCACCTGATTTAAATATGGGGACAATTGTGCTTTTTTTCCATTCTTGAGGAAAATACCCTTTCGAAATCGATAAGTTAAATATAAGGTACAACGGAAGTAATAAAGACGAACAGCATGATCTGATGAGGTAGGGAGGTACACCATTTGGTCCAGCGCCCTTATTAATATCAAGCTTAGATCATTTACGTTCAATTTCAGTATGACTTATATTTATGTTGTGCAGATCAATAGTGTCGGATAGTGGAAAGAGAACCCAGCTAACCTGTTACCATCCTGAAAGGTTCCTGAATGATCACATGTTATCAGAGGAATTGTTACTTGTATCTCAGTCTCCTAGCAGGTAACGGCATAATCGCCGTAGTTTACTAGGGAGGCTTGTTTGCAACCGTTCCCTGTCAGACTAGTAACATGGCGGTAACAGCCGGCAGCGATCTTCATTTATACATATACATTTTGGGTCTAACCTCTATAATGTAATTTCTTTTTCGTAAGGGTTCAGCTGATAAATATCTGTTTTTTTATAAAAGCTTTGTTCACATATTATCTCCCTTTTCTGGAACTTATTTATCGTTTAATTATGTTCCTTTCCAACATTTTTGCAAAAATATTCATAATTATAATTCCGAAACGATGTATATTTTGAGGTTAAGCTGTCATTGCACGTTGCGTTTCCAAACATCACTTTGTTACAAGCATGTGATTACAATGGCGGGATAATGTTACATGCTTCGCTTGTAATTTGTTACTACTTTGAGTGGGAAATATATTGTCACTGGGTGACCAGCATGGAAGTCACCAGTGACTGGTTTTTTTAATCTTGTTACAATTATGTGACTATTCGGACTAGTAACTGTGTTAGCTGGGAACGTTATGTGCGTGCGGTAGTTTATACACTGATTTAAAATGTTTTGCAAACAGTTGAGCACTCCCTTCGCTATTGTCAGTTCTTTCGTTCTCAAGATACATGCTATTAGGTAAACTACCATTGTTATGCAAGGACTTGACAAAATTCCAGAAAAATTTAGGATTGGATATAATTGCATTTTCACTTTTGGCAACAAAGTTCAAGTAGCTGACTCGAGAAAGGAGTTTGCATTGTGCTCGTATATTTGAGAATTTCTGATATTCTAATGGACTGCGAGATATTTTATAGGGTAAGTGTGCTTCCTTTTTCTCTACTGTCAGTGACTTGAGGTCTCTGTTAAACCAGGATGGATAAGTAGAGGGTTTAATTATCTGCAACGGTATAAAATAATGGAAAGCAGTATATAAATATGTGTAAAAAATATCGATCATTGCATCGACAGTAGAATTTGCAAAAACAGATATCCAGTTGACTTCTCGCAGGTAGTTGTTAATCGCCGCTATGTTTGCCAATCTAAAGTTATACCGAAACACGTGGCTTTTTCGCTGATCAGGTGTCTTATTAATATTAGTCATAATTAAATCAAGAACTAGTGGAGGGTGATACCTGTCAATCGGTAAAATCGGATCAATTGCCACATTTATTTTTTCAATCTTTCCATTGGTAAAAATTAAACCAAGCAGTGAACCATGTGTGTTAGTAATGTTATTGATCTGTCGGAGATCCAAAAATACAAGTGAGTCCGATATACAATTTAAAATATCAATTTGCATTTGCAGTGATCCGATTTTAGGAGTACAGTTAGGGACATTATCATAGTCAGTATTCCAAGAGGGATAAGGCATATTCATATCCCCGAGAACGAAGACGACAGCATCAGGAAAAGAGTTTATAACGTCCTCAAGGACGGCACATACTTCAAAATATTTCAAGATATTTGCGTTTGGTGGTATGTAGAAAGTACCAATTATGTACGTTACTGATGAACCGGAAAATCACGAACACGTGCTCAATCGCCTTCACACTCGTGTAAATCTGAATACACCCTAAGCTCAGTGCCGTGGCAATCAAAACACCGCACCCTCGAGAACAGTCACTGGTTTGAGGATTTCTTTCATGACGAAAAACGTCATAATATGAAAAACCCAATTCGCCAGTGCTAATTTTGTTGTGGAGCCCCGTTTCAGTGATAATAATGATGGTATACAAGCAAGTCGATTTCGCGAGACGTAGTTCAGACAATTTGGTGCATATGCCCCTGACATTTTGGTAATATACCTGTACTGTCGACTGATAATTACACACACATACTTCATCGGTTACCTTGTTTACTGTTTGATCACATCTTGTCGAGTTGACTGGCTCGGCGCCGGCGCATTCAAATTCAGATTCGCCCGTGCCTTCGTTATGATTGGTGTTCCGCCTCGATGCGATATAATGAGATCTGTTTCTCCGTTCAGTCGACGCAAGGAAAGTTCTCTTTTCAGCTCCGCAAATTCTTCCATCTGAGCCTTGGTGCGATCGAAGGACATCCATAGTGGGCCCAGCTGATCCTTGAACAGCGAGTTCTTCTTCGCATTTAGGAATGAGTGTAGGAGCGCATGAGCTGACTTCTTTGATTCGCATACTAGTTTCGTAGGTCGTGGTTTTGACAGGTTCTGTGAGAGAATACCCAGTCTGTATGAACGTGTATTAGCGAACAATTTTTCCGGGATAATCCCAGAAAAAATTTTGATAATCTCATTTATAGGAACCTCTCTTTGCGATAAGCCAGCGTTAACATGTGAATAATTGCATTCAGGAAGGCCGAAAATAATTAAATTGCTCATTCTTAATGACCTTTGCTCCATTTCAGCTAAACATTGACGAGCAAGTGTTTTGCTGTGTGCTAAAGAAATAGAGAGGCCGAGAGATGAGATCCTATCCAATGTACCTTCTGCTGTGGTCATCCTAGAATTCAGGTTATCTACACGCTTTTCGGCATTGTCAATCCTTAGAATTGCATGGTCAATTTTTGATGTTAGGGTATCAATTTTTGTTGATAGCGATCCAATACAAGTAGAGACTTCGTTTAATTTAGGTTTGACGTCCGCAAGCGCACCATTAATGATGCGTTCGATATCCATTGCAGTCAAGGGTGCCGGCCGCGTCTCCAGCGATGTAGGAGTACGCGGTCTATTAGGCTTGCAGCATTTAGTGTACGCACCATTATCAAGACTTGCTATACTACTAGCACAACCAGGGTGATAAGAAGTCTGACACCCGGGACACAACACAGCATCGATCACAGGTGATTTACAACCAAGACAAATCTTTCCTTAAGAGCCATGATGCAAATGGAAGACACGGTCAATTCACTTTGGGATGTTTAACAGTCACAGATTCAAGCTACGATTTGTCACAATAATGCAAAATAACGTTTTTATAAACTCAGGGCAAGCCACACTACACGACTGCACACGACAAACAGAAGTAGTGAAACGAAAACAGTCACAAAATGCATATCATCGCGGAGCAAAAACAGTACATGCTTACTGCGCGGCCATCTTGCCAGATGCTCAAACCAGATTTACAAACATGTCCTCTTCTTCTTTTAATATCTTGCTTTGTTTATGAAATAATTAATATCAGTATATTTTTGAACAAATTTAAAAAATATAAATTAAAAATAAACTATTTTTCCTTTCTCTGATTATTAATTAAATTATTTGAGCAAAATAATTTTTTTTATTGTATACCCGGTAAGAAGGCTTGAATAGAATAAGATTAAAATTTTCTGATTCTAACGTAAAAGCAGAGATGATTCTATTATTTTTAATACCTAATTTTCCCTTTAGGCTTCAATGTACAAAAATAGAATAGGTTATCTCAAAAATTTAATTTGCGGCTATTCATATAGCGTTAATGACATCTCTCTCATATTCCGTAGTAAATCAGGATAGATTTCAAGTGTATTTAATTCACTCTAATTCCTTCAAGAAATGTGCGCATAAAATTGTTTGAATTATCCATTTTGGTATATAAATTAGGAAGGGTCTATTTAAATGAATTCAAGTTTGCGCTTCGGAGAGATCAAGTGATTTGAATTCAAGAAATTTACATTGGATTTATATGTAATGTATTATCCTCAATTTCAATATAATGAACTGAATTGAGTGTAATACATTTTGTGATACCTAAATTCCAAATATAATTTATGTGTTTTAAAAAAAAATAGTTATCTTAAATAAATTGAAAATTTGAATTCAATGTAGATGAAATAAATTTTAATATGACTTTAATAATTGTACATGCATAGTTATAGTAAATAATTTACTAATTGTGGATAAATTTTATGTAAATTTGATTGATTCAAGTCAGTATTAGAGATAGCCAGAAAATTATATTTTTCAAAGTGTATTGACAGGAATAGCAGTTGCTTCTTTCTAATACTGTTTCTGGTATAAGAGAACGAAGGGAAAATCAGGTATTCACAGTAATTGCATTTTTCAATCCTATTCTATTCAAGCCTTCTTACCGGGTAATCATTGACTCATTTTTTGAGTATATTTATAAACAATTTAATACGTCTCTTAATTCTGTACTTTTAATAAAAGACAACGGTAATTTAATATATAAAAATAATGGACTCTGGTGGTAAATAATTGTGCACTTTTCAGTTCGTGCGAATAATAACTCCTCAAGCAGAAACTCCAAAGGTAAATCATTTCGGAAATTGCTAATTTTCATCATTTACCGACGCGCAACGTGCACCTTCAAAGTAACTCTTAGGTGAATCCGCCAAAAGGGCGAAGTTATCACCGCATTGTAACAGTTCATGATTACATAGGCGCGAAAAATGAACTTAATTTGAATTTAATTATTAATTGTTACATTAGATGTCAATTATGTCGGTTGTTCTTCAGTGGGTTCCTTCTACTCAGAGCGAGAGCTCTTCTTGTCCGGCCTCCGAACTTGACGAATCCATAGATGATAAAATAGTCCAAAAATTGAAGTTGAATAAAATAAGATCCTGCTTTAAGAGCAAGGTTGAACACAATAAGACACAAACAATACTTTGAAATTAAGGGTGAATATATTCAAGCTCTGTTCACTATAATTTTCTCCAAGTCCAATTTCTATAGTACATATAGAAGCTTCGGAGACAAAGATTTCGCGTCGCGAGCTGATAAGAATCTGATCTCGAAAATCGACGTTGCTCGCGGGCTCCTGGATCGCGTAGCGATCCATGGACCTCCCGCGCAATCCTACTCTCAATCATACTCATACTTCCAACCAATCAGAATTCAGATTTACACCCCCAACTTGACTAAAGCATGACCTAATTCCTCGTCAACCCATGATGAAACCGCGGCCTAATGCGCTTCCTGAAAAATGCCCATTAACCACGTTTCCTCGATTTAGGCTCACATCTCATTTCATGCTTCACTATCAAAAACGTCAAATAATTAACAGTAGTAAAAAGTTCATTAGTTTTTACAGCCTTCGCACAAGTAAAAATCAGCTTAAATTCTGGTTCAAAATAGTTAATAACAATGTCTTCTTTATTTTATTTAACTATTCTAGCACGAAATCTCGAAGTTATCTTTTGCGAGTCTACTACGCTCTTTCCTAAAACCCCTTTGAAGTCACTCAATTTACGTTTCTTTCATACTTATTCCGCATTCTAAACTAGAGCTGAAAACAAAACGTGTAGCAAACAACAATTCCTTAAACTACAGAGTCAGTTCGCTTTCTTAAAATACCAAGTCTCTCTCTATAAATTATTCAATTATTTATTAACCCAAATAATTATTGATTATTTAATGATCCCATTAGTAAATCTACTTCCAATCAAAATGGATTTGAACGAGGTTTGAATATCTCATGTCTTTTCGCATGTGCGGGAGGTGCTGCCTCTAGTGGACAGTAAGGGCGTTAATGAACAATCACAGATTGTTACAGCATGTTTTTCACATTTTCTGATATTCTCTTATTCCATTAGATCGGCAATCTCCCATCTCATCTCTGGCAATAGGTACCCGCAGATAACATACGTGCCGGCACGTGATCGGCCCGACGGGCTGGAGACCAACGTGCCTGCTAAATGCACGCGTCAGACCGGCAGAGTCGGAATGCGACCGAAGGGCGGACAACGGTCCAGCACATTAGACGCCCGTCGGTCATGCAAACGGCGAGGAACGACGGGCCTGCGACTTGCACGATCGCTGCAGGCTGATAGTGCGAGTAGATTGAGATCGAAAACGCGCATGCGCATTTTGGATCAGCTGTTCTTGCCGTGTGTCATCTCGTGTGGCGTTCCGTGGCGGACCGAACTAACGGAGCGGATACGCTACAGCGTATCCTTATAGTATCCACATCGTA
>CAKNYM010032462.1:0-30102 GCA_932195095.1 Andricus curvator
GATACTTTCTTGGCTCAGTAAAATGAATGTTTGAATAACATTTTGATGGTTTTAAACTTCAAGTAGTTGTTGCTCTGGAGAAATCATCACTCCTCTTGTGATAATTTGGAAAGTAATGATTATCACGGAGACTCCTCAGGTACTCTGATGAAATCCAGATCGATCTCGTGGGTCCTTTCCCAATCTCTTCAGGGGAAGCGGCACATACCTTGACTTTATTAACTGTAATTTAACTGAATCAATAATACGGTTCATTTAAAAAAAAAATGCGAATTCTAAAAGAAAAAGAAAATTATTAGTATTTTATGTGCATTCGAAACGACTTATTAAATATTCAAAAGAGAACAGAATCTCAGGAAATTAATAGAAAGAATTAATCGGAAGAATTTTCTTGGTTCGAAAGGATTAAATGATTTTGATTTAGATTAATAATGAAATAACATTATTGGGAGTATAAATGGTTGAATGAGGAACTAGTTGTCAGAAAACGGAAAAGGAGATATATCATATTTACAGTCGAATTAATAAGATATATTGAAATGTGAAGAATTGCTGAGATATATTTTAAGTAGATAATTTTTAAAAGAATAAAAAGAAATTAGAAAGATAATACATATATATATTTAAAAACATGATAGGACATGTTAGTCTGATGGTTCCGAGTTTTTGGGCCTTTTTAATAAAAGTTTGCTTCAAAATCCGAAACAAGTATCTGGCCTAAGTTAGGACTTGGTGTCGCTTTCGCCCCTAACTTTGGCTAGATCCCAGATAAACTATGTCGGGAGTGAACATGTTACTACGGAACGTAGCTTAGGTGAATTTGAAGAGAGTTATACAGGTTCCAAAACAGAAGGTATCCCGAAAGGACGGACCTTAGCCTTGGAAAAGGATTGTAAATCTTACAGTATAGATAAGATATTTATGGGAAAAGGGAATAAGAAGTGAATGATATTCTGGAGGCCAAAGGTCTTTTGAGGATAAAAGATATCCGAAAAGAGAATCCGAAAGCCGGTGAAACTATAGTCTTTGATCGTAATGGACGATTTATTTTTAGTCTTATGGTAAATAACAAGAGGGAAGACATAATAGTTGTGAAAGAACTTTCAGAAGCGGTACTTGCTCTGAAGAAGGCTACGGAAGCTTTACAGATAACCTCTGTAAAGATTTCAAGCGAAGGAAATGATCTGGGTGAACTTTCTTGGCTCTCGGTAGAACAAATAATCCGTCGACATTTTGGTTAACCCTAGCAAAATTTCAAGCCTTATCTTGGATACTTAAAGGGACTTTTTCAAAAATTAGACAATGTACAGTTACTAGCTTGGGACCGAACTCAGTTAGTTAAGGAAAAATATAAACAATAGTATGATCAAAGATCTAACCCAAAGTATTTTAAAAAAGGAGAACAAGTGTACTTGAGAGTGAACAAGAGGAAAGATAAATTCGACCCCTATTTCCATGGACCTTATATCTTAGAAAAATTGTTAGGCGAAAGAAATGCTTTAATCAGAATGGGACCTAATAAAACAAAGATAGTGCACACCGACAAATTGAAACTATGTGCTCATCCTTTAAGCACCGATAAGGATACACAGAATCCAGAAGTAACAGAAACTTCTGTAGTAAGCCCTAATACCTCAGACTCAGAACTATTAGAGCAAATCTAAGTCCAGACTAAAGAAAATTCATTGAGACCAAATAAAAAGGTTTAAAATCAATTTCTGATAAAAGGAACCTTCCTTCCATCATGATCTCCTTTTTCTTCTCGGTAGAGATGTTTCAATTTAGTTGAAAAACCTGAAACAAAAGAAAAATATATTTCAAACAAAGAAATAATTCTTGTAATTTGCATAATTAAATTCATTATTAATAGAAATTACTTATCTGACGATTTAAGATAACGACCAGTATTGACATCCAAGAATGTTGAAAAGACAGCTATTAAATACCTGAAAATAAGAATGTAGTAAATTTCATGGTAATATTCACCTTTTTATAGAAGGGAAATTAAGAAAAATGAAAAGAACAAAAAATATATGCAGAATGAAGGACATAAAAACAATTTTTAAAATAAATTGTATTATATGGTTAAAAATATTTTTAAAGTGAAATTTACATAAAGATATGCAATATCTTTATTTTATACTAAGCTTTGCGTGACTCTACAAAATTTCAGGATTACTCTAAAAATCTTTAGAAGCAAATTTCAAACAAATTTAGCTTCTTGATTGAATTATAAATCTTTATCACCTTTACATAAGATAGACTATATCTCATAGATATCTAAGAAAAATATTTTAATTTTTAACAAATTTAAGTTGAAATATACTATATGGAATCTTGCTACAAAATAATATACATAGTATATGTATATTATTCGAGTAAAATTATATCATATAATTGAAGTTGAAAAGATATTAAAAAGAGAAGACTCATCGAAATAAATATTAATATTTAAAAGATTTTAAGTGAATTTACCGTTTGAAATATATGAATAGATTTAAAATGTTGCGCCAAATAAGAGAAGAAAATATATCTTTAACCTCAATTTTCAAATTTCCAGTTTAGATTTAAAGTTTTTATTTTTTCTTAGACATAAAATTAAATTATCTATATAAAGTCTACATAAATAATTCTTATCTTTCAATTTACACTTTTATTACTTGTATATTTAATCTAGGATTTATAAGACAAATATTATTTTTGCTTACATTCCTTTTTTGAAATTCAAATTTTCGCGCCTAAAAATAGACATAACCCCATAAAAATTGATTATTGGAAATCTATGAAAAAGATCTATTAATTAAAATAAATCTTTCTAATGAAACAAACAAATTATGTTTTTAGAAAATAAATGCATATAATATAAAAATATAATTAATTTGAACTTCAATTTTGCCTATTTTATATTTCATATAAAACTGACTTAGGTGGGGAGGGGATGCAGATCGAAAACATTACCACGTGTGTCAGATTAGTTTTGTTCAAATAATACGATTCTGAATGAATTATTAATACTTTAAAAAAATATATATTTAATACCCCAAGGACGTTGTTTTGTCTGGAAATTTTTTCTTTAGAATTGATCTAACAATTTTGTTCGCTTTCAAGGGACTTTGAAAAAAAAAATAATAAAAAGAAGGAAACAAGATATTGTATTGAGTCATTAAGTTGGCAATGCATTCGCTTATGGAAAAGATAAGCGAAGGGATTTTGTAAGGGCTATTCGATGTAAACCCCTTACATAGGTATCATGTCAAATGAAAATTTGTTGAAAAAAAATTAATAAAAGTGAAAGTTTTTTCTTGTATATTGTGAAAATAGAATTCAATTAAGTGTTAAGTGAAGCTTTAAAAAAAAAATATTTGAAAAGACTGAAGGAAGGTTTCTCAATTTTTCTTTACGAGAAATTGAAATAAAAATGGAAAACGCGAGATGAAACTGATTCAGAGGAAGAATTCTTTTTAAAGGATAATCAGATTCTTGATATAATCTTTTTCTTACTTACATCCCTATTGAGATTCAGGATGAAGAAGAGCTATGACAAAAAGTCAACGAACTCTTTAATTTTGAACGAGTCCGGAGATTGTGGGCTCGAGGGGGACGTCTCTGATGTGGAATAGATTCCTTGACCTTATAAATAAAAGACCCGATCATTTCGCAAAATATTAGCCACAGATTTAACATCGCAGGACATGTGTACAAATTGATAAATGTACAAATGTAAATAATTGTCTTTTGCTTCTGAGTTTAACTACGGTAACCAAGGAAGACTGATAAAAATATATTTCTTTAAATTTAAAAAGGAATCTCCCAGGTAAATTTATGGGTTTATGTGTACGTATAATATATATATATATATATATATATATATATATATATTTATTTATTTATCTTTTAATGATTTTAAAATTTTTATAACTGATAATATTCTTATAGGTTAGGTTATAAATTAACCTAAAGGTAGATTCATTTAGAAAAATCGTTTATCTCAAGACATATTAGTCTAATACTAACCATTCTAAAATAAAAATAAGTTTCTTACCTTTTTCAGCATTTCTCCTATTTTAACATTAGTAAAACCTTTTTAAAGTCATCCAAGTCATTTCCATTATACTGTGAATGCTATGAATCCATCGTCTTTTGGTTTCCAACGAAAAATGTGCTAAAAGTTTTTTCTCTCTTCTTTCACTCTAACATAAACACTGGAATCTTTCCCTTGCATCGGAAAGGCATTACTATACACATTCCACTTTTTACTCCGATTACACTTTTTGAACATAAATCAATCGACTACTCGAAATTTGATACATTCGACACTTGAGAGAATCGTAAAAAAGCAATAAAAGCTGTCTCGCCATGAGTGACGACACACCTTTTAAAATAAGGGGGAAGGTGTGACAGCATGCGCTGTTTTAGAACTAGATTGCCAGGGCGCTAGAACCCTATCACTGAATACTTACTGGCTAGTAATTTTCTGGTAATTTTAAGAGCGGTAAAGATTTGAAATAATTCAAATGAAACAAAAATTCAGTAAATTGTTTTATTGAAATGAAGCTCTATAATTAGGCAGAATAATTATTAATAATTATTGACAATAGGAAATTACATGACAAATCCTCTCTGTACCTCGAATTAATAACTTCTAATAGATAGAAGTAAGGAAACAAAAATTATCACTAGTAATAGCTATGTACACACGGATAGATCAATATATATAGATATATAGATCTAAGTCAAGTTTGACACGCGCGATCTCCGAGGGCCACACGTGTGATCTCGACCGCGAGCATAGATAAATTATGACTCACGTAAAGGGTTGAAGCGACAAGGCGCCCTTCAGACGCCGTAAATCTCGTTCTATAGCGCGATTTGACAGAAAAATGTCAATCGACAAGAATCGTAAAAATGCATTTACGAGAATTAGAATCTCATTTTTTTAGCTTGAAATGCATGGGCGGTGCTTAACGAGATTGGCTAATTAAACATTAAATTATATGACGTCAGCAATTCTATTGGCTAGAAGGACTATTCCCACCTTTTTTGGTACCAAAACCGAGATTATAAATATATGTGCAGAGCATCGAAAACGTCAGATAATTGTATCTCGCCGCATTCTTTCCAACATTAAACCTGCGACACTCGCGTCTCTGAGTTATTGTACTTGAATTGGACTTAGAATATTTTTATAAAACTGTCGAATAAAATTCTAGTCCACAAAACATAACTCACTCCGGTAATTCGGTACGGTTCGCCGTGGTCGACTTTTGTCGAGTTAATACTTAAGTGAAGTGCGAATAAAAACTATTTAATTAAAAACGATTTAATTAAATAAAACTATTAAAATGTCAAACCCGGATGAAATCTTATTCCATGAGAAATTAAACATGGAATCTTTGTGAAAATGTTTAAACCTTAATCTGAAATTAAATAAAAACAGTTGATTTGTTCTCTAAATAATTTTGTGCAGTGTTAATCATTTATTTTGAACCTCGACCAGTTCGCGCGGTTAGTGATTTTTATCACTCTACGTCGGCAACGAATCCAGAGGATGTTCTACATTACCAATCTTCAAATCGACAACAGCGCTGGAGACGTAACAGTGGTCGCTGAGAATGTCTCAGATTTTGTTTCGTAATTTCTACTCGTGCTGTGGCTTAAGGTTCATGCATGCTCGAACGCAAAACTAAATGCGTGCGCGCGTTCGCGTGTGCGTTAGGATAGAAACTGTGTTGAGCAATGGTTTGGTTCACACTGGACAAGCGCATCGCCGAAACGCTGACAAAAAGTCTAACCTGACGCTTTTTACAATTTTCACCGTACGCCTCCACACTGGGGCAAAGACACACAGTGGGACCAAAAGCATATTTTTCGTTCAAAAAAGTCCACAGACTTCAATTTTGCCCCGATTTGCGATTTTGTTGTTGCTAATCCAAGAGCACCGTCGTCATAGATATTTTTAATTTTAATTTGTTTATTTATTATACGTTTACTCAAAGTATGAGAAAATCGGCATTTTTCACATAATTATTATTTACTCTTCAACAACGGTTTGCACATGATGAAAATCATCTTGAATCAACGCAAGAGTACTCCCAGAATACAAATAATTTGATGATTGTATGTTTTAATTATTATAAACAAATCAAATTAACAAATAGCCAAATATCGTAATTGTAGTTGAAAAACATTTGTTCTTATCTAAAAATGCTTTAAATTATTGTGAGAGTGATTGTTAGTCCGAATATCCATAATTTATTAACAATTAGAATTGTTATACACAATTTTTTGCACAAATTTGGGATTTGAGGTTTTTTCAATTGCGGTTTTCCCTTTATCACCTGAATTGATGGAGATATTCTTACAAATAATATAGGTTTAATTATATTTTTGTAAATACAACAATCGTTGATTTTTTTAAACAAATGAAATAAATAAATCTAAAACTTTGGCACTTTGGTGTGGAAAATAATTTTTTGACTGCAAATCTCTGTAACCAAAATGTAAAGCAGTTATAGTGCACAAAAATTATTTCCCAGGCCAAAGTGACGAAGCTTTATGTTTATTTATTTCATTTGTTTACAGGATTAACAATTGTTTCATTTAAACAACTATAATAGAACCTATGTTATTTTCAAGAATATCTGCATCAATTCAGATGATGAAGGAAAATCCGAAATTGCAAAACCAATAATTCCAACATTTCCCACAACAATGGTTTATAAATATTAAAATTGTTAATGTTTTATAGAAATTGTTACTGACGATCACCCTCACAACAATTTAAAGTATTTCCAGATAAGACAAATTTTTTTTCAACAAAGATTACAATATTTTTTAAATATATGAAAATTGCGTGATATTCGAAATGAAATAATAACAATAAATAATGATTGCTTATTGTTAATTTTACATAGAAATCGTGACTGCAAATCTCTCTCACAAAAATTCAAAGCAGTTTTGGTGGAAAAAATTATTTTCCAGGCGAAAGTGCCAAAGTTTTATATTTATGTATTTCATTTGTTTAAAAAATCAACAATTGTTGTATTTTCACAAATATAATCTGCATCAATTCAGGTGATAAAAGGAAAGCCGCAATTGAAAAAACCACAAATTTCAAATGTGTGCAAAAAATTGTTTATAACAATTCTAATTGATAATAATTTATGGATATTCTGACTAACAATCACGCTCACAACAATTTAATTCATGTTTTGCTAAGAACAAATGTTTTCAACCACAATGACGATATTTGGCTATTTGTTAATTTAATTTGTTTGCAATAATTAAAACATACAATAATCAAATTATTTGTATTCTGGGAGTGGTAAGAGGGTGTCATCTAATGGTAACTTTTTGGTCGATTTTGTTGTAAAGACGGTTATTATTGTATCACAATGAACTTAGCAGATAATTGGTCATAATGTTTGTTCACATTCGAGTAATGTAATGCCTGTCTGATGTTGCAGCGGCTTACGGTAAAAACCGCAAAAATGTGTATAAATAAAAGGTAACTGGAAGTCTTTGAGTAGCAGAGCACATGTACAGTCAAAGCCCGAGAAACGAAGATGTACCTAGTTAATATAAAAGTATATGGTACGCAGGTAGGCTAAGGTGGGTAGGCAGGCCGTGAGGAGACAATGCCAAAGGTGGTAGCCACATGTTTTGAAACGGCGAAGAAATCGCTAAAATGATTTTTCAAGGAAGAATCTTCAATTTAAGGTAGGTATAATCAAATTTGGTACAAAGGTAGGCTCTGCCTGATGGTAAATATCTACTGATTTATGCCCAATATCCTTCCTCTTTGTGTAACTACATTTCAGAATATACAGAAGCAAAGAAATGAACAAGAATATTGTTACTATATGCGAAAAAATTATAAAATACATATCCAAATTGACTTGTTCTTCAAGAGATGTTCAATTTCTTTTCAATTATTTTTGGTTGAAATTTATTAATTTATTTATTTTTATTTAAAAGTCTACTACTATAGTTTTGGTTGAGAATTCTTCTTTTCGTAGTTGAAAATTCTACTGATTGGTCAAAAAATTTAATAAGTTTTTTAAACATTTTACTACTTTCTGTAGAAGTTATCTTTTTTTGGTGAACAATTGATCTTTCTTGGTCGAAAATGAACTTTTGTGTTAAAAAGTTAATTGTTTGGGTTGAAAATTCAGCGGTTTTATCAAAAATCCGTCTTTTTCGATTGAAAAATCAACTACTTCGTTGAAAATGCACCTATACAGTTAAACATTTAATGATTTTGTTAAAAAGTCATCTTGTTTGGTACAATATTTATCTTTCTTGGTTGAGAATAAGCGTTTTTGTTTGATATTGAAATTTTTGGGTTGAAAATTCACATATTTCTTAAAAAATTCGTCTTTTTTTTATTGAAAAATCAGCTGTCTGGTTGAAAATTCAATAACGTTTTTCACGGTTAACAAAAACTATGCATTAAATAAAAAAATGGTATGAACCAAAGTACATCTTTTTGAGGTGGACAATTTTGCTTTTTAACATTTTTGTTTACATCTTGCATAGCTCGGCAGGAAAATTGAATTTTGAATGTTTTAAAAAGCATTTTCAATGGATAAAATCAGAACCTTTTGCCAAAAATGGCTGTTCGAAGATCTCGTCCTTTTTTTAGGCCTTCACAAAGCCTAGAAGATACTACAGACATACACCTTCTTAGTATTTTTTTTACTAATAAACTTAATATACATAATGAGAATTCAAAAATTAAAAATGCTTTATTTTCGAAGAAGAATAAAAAGAATGAAAAACAAAATTTGTAAATGTAATAATTACTAAGTATAAAGAAAGATTTGAAAATATTAAAATAACAAATATTACTAAGTATAATCCACTTGCATTGTTATTAATCCATTAAAAATATAATAATTCGATTTTGCCATTTTTTCTGATATCTTTATTAATGTAACATTCTTTAAATAAACAAAATAAAAAATTAGGAACCTTAAGTTTCGTAGGAATTTTGTACTGAGTAATTTTAAAAAAAAGGTGAATCGGTTGAGAATTTCGACCTGCAGCTTCATCCTTCCGCGAAAATACATTCCTGAAGCCCTGTGCGGTTGCCACAGTGCACTGGACCGCGACGAGTTTTGCTGGTGTGCTATTGAGTATGGACATGACCTTGATATTTACCGGATATGGCAGACAGCGCCCGCGGCGGCCAAAGCCGGTAATTTTTTAGGGATAGAAATTTGAAATTTACATAAGATAGCACGTATGCATTGTTCTTAAATATAATAAATGAATAAACGATTGCTTTAAAACGTATATAACGTTTTTCAAAACGAAGCAAAATAATAGAGGAAACTTTCTCGCAAAAAGATTTCGTAAAAAAATGGTCTTTTCATTCCAGTTAAACCAGTTCTAGTTTCGTTGTTGGTTATGAACATAACCTTAAAGATTACCGGCCGAATACCAACAAGTCGATTGATGATGAATATTTTAATTAAAACAGGATTTCTATCGAGTTTCACCCTGAAACACTCAATAAGGGAAAAAGTTTAGCAGTAATTCATATGGTGAGAGTGCAGGAGTTGAAAGTGAATGGAATAAGCAAAATTCAGTGCAGCGTTATCAGACAAACGTCTGTTAGATCTCCCCCATACGACGTTAAATTACAGGTGTTTATTAAATAAAAAATATATTGTAACATAAAGAGAAGTATTAGGGAAATCTATAATTATAATTATAAATTTCCTAACACCGCACAACAATGCAAATTGCCTTTCCTAGCTTTTTGACTGCGTTCTGTCTTCTGTCGCTTCTGCCATAATCAACAAACATAAGCAAAAAGTTTTTTCACATGACATAGCGAATTGTTAAAAAAAAAAGCTTCACTTGAAACTCAAGACAACTAATAAAAAACTCAATTTCATTTAAATTAAAATAAAATATACTCCGTAAATATTCTGGGATAATTAAACTTTCTAACCTCAAAATCTGACAACTAGCATTACTTTTACAAAAATAATAGATCGTATAAATATGCGAATATATATAATATTACTTTTCCAATTAACACAATAATTTGTCTCGATACCTTTTTCGAAAAACAAGAGTACTGACATATTTTATGTGATATTTGTAATCCGATAGGAGGTCTGTTATAGACAGAGAAATTCAAAAATCAACTCCGATCAAACCGTTTAATATACTAGAGCAAACGTTTTTTCCCCTAAATCGAGATTTTATCAGTTTTCCTACAGACACTCTCGTTATCCGATAGTTAAACTCTTATTTTCAGTAAAAATGTATTTAGTTTCAATCGCATGTAAACAAGTGGAATTCATCCCTAAAAAATCGCCGCTTTTAGGCAACAGATGGCACCAGGCTGTTTCCGCGGCCGTACTCAATACTGAGTGGAGACTCAGTATAACTCAAAAATGCGTTCCAAAGTGCGTCGCGTAGGCGTTTGCGTTCGAGCATGCATGAACCTTTAGGGTACTTAAGGAAAAAACTGAAAGTGACAGAGCGTAATCTGTTAAATCCCGTCTTTAATTTAAGCCAATAAAGCTTCAAAAATATTTAAGGATTCTCAAGATATGACAATAAATGTCCAAGCGTGTGTGCGGGGAGTCTCAGTCGGCGAGCTCCGCAGACGGCCAGACTCTCTGCTAAAGCGATTGAAATCCAGCGCAGACACGCTTGGACATTTTTAGTCGTATCTCGAGAAACAGTGAAGATTTTTCAAGTTTTATCGGCTTAAATTAAAGATAAGACTTCAAAGACTAATTGGTATGAATTTGAGATTTTGGCTGCTACTTTCCTAGGTCTTTACACAAATTGAAGTCGAGGTACAACATTCGAGAATCTCTTGATTTTTTTTTTTCAAATTCGCACGCAGTATATTCTCTCCAAAAGGTCAAAAATACCTATATATATATATATATATATATATATATATATATATATATATATATAACATAAAGCCATTTCCCTTTCGGGGTAGGCGTGACACTACCCGATTCGGGTAGTGTTTCTAGGTTGATAACTTGTAGTAAATAACTACAAGTGTGGGCTCACCCACCCACGATGTGCCAACAGCACTCAGTTTTCTCGAATGGTCACCCATCCAAGTGCTAACCGCGCCCAACGCTGCTTAACTTCAGTGATCTGACGAGAACTGGTTTTTTCAGCGTGGTATGGCTGTTGGCCTATGTTAGGGCTTAATTGACACGTAATTTGATAAGCTTTCTAACGGTTTTATTAAAAAGTTTCTCGCTCCATTTTTGAATGACTGATCACGTTTCAAAGTCTGCAGTGATTTTTAGTAGTACTTTCGCTGATCATACCGACAATTTCCGACATTAAGAAAATAAAAACAACAAAAATTCAATCAAAAAATAATATAAATCAAGATATTCAAGATATTTTCATATTGCATTCACTGAACTATTATATCTTAGAATTAATTAAAATTTGAATATCAAAATATTATACATATATCGTATGGAACATAAAAAAGTAATACACATATTCTTTCTTTTCGTTTTAAGCCCGGTCATTTGAGCCTAAAATCACTTTATATAAAAAGTACCTATAATGCTGAATTTAAAAAGTGTTTAAATAATAAATAATACGTGTGAAACATATTTATATAAATTAACATAGTGCTTGCTTTAACATGAAATCAAAAGTATAACTTTAATTACTGTGAAGTTAGGTATGTTTAAGCATCAATTTGATTGCTTCAGCAATAATAATTCCTGCATCTTGAATTAATATATTTTCTTTTTTTATTTATACTTAAATATTATGAATTGCAATTAACAAATTAATAGTTGAAACTCCTCTACGAAATATTGATGTCTATTCCATCAGTCATTTCTAACGAGAGTTTAGCCGTACGCACGGCAAAGATTTCAAACGGCGCGCGCTATTGCAGCATACGGCGCATGCGCACATCAGTCACTCACGAGTGGAGAGGGGTGGCAATGTGAAGAGGTTTTGTACGCACATCCAGTCGTCTTTCAAAATAGGGTTTAGAGCATGATCCAAAAAGCTATGGTCCCGCCACTTGGGGGTACGAAATACGTTCAAGCCGCGTCTCGTACAGCGATGGCCATATTGGTTACCATGACAACGCAGATACGCTTTCCTAAGTACGATTGTAATCATTTCGCGTCATGATGTAGCACAGCGTTTCTCAAACTTAGATACTTAAATGTAGATAATAAGAATGTCGTTAATACCTCTTTTAATTCTTGAAGATACATAGTTTTATATTTAATAGAAATTCTGATTTTGAAACTATTTATCCCTAAAGGACACCTGGGGTCACTGAGAACCCATGGGCTTTCCGATTTTTTTCGATTGTCTGCTTTCTTTTTCAAGTATTTTCATCGGATAATTGAATTATCATTGAGGTTTTGGAGATATTTTTTTCTATTTTATATTGTTTCAACATCACTCATGATTTTTTCCAGCCAAAAATATCTGGAGGTGTGTCCTTTAAGTGTTAATCAATCATTATAGGGGAGCGGCGGCGAATGCGGCGCACATAAAGGAAAATGCATGATTAAAATTCAAATATAAAGTAAAATATTGTGATAAAATATATTTTGTTTAGGCTAATATCTTACCAATGCTCTATGCATGGAGATAATTTAATTGAAGTTCATTAAAACAGTTAATTAATGTATACCATTAAGCCATTTCCCTTTCAGGGTAGGCGTGACACTACCCGATTCGGGTAGTGTTTCTAGGTGGATAGTTTTCTCGTAGTTATAAATAACTACAAATTTGGGCTCACCACACCCATAATATGCCAACAGCACACAGTATTCTCGAATGGTCACCCATCCAAGTAGTAACCGCGCCCAACGCTGCTTAACTTCAGTGATCTGACGAGAACTGGTTGAATGTGTTTTCTAAAAAGTGCATCTGCGCCAAGTTGTCCTGCCTTGTTTGGTAATGTGGCGCGTTTCGATTTCAATTCATAATTATTGAATAAAAAACAAATTATTTAGAAAAATTAGTAAAATTTAATAAAAAATATGATAAATATATTTACGTTTAATATTATTAACATATTTGAGGGATTATGTCTGCCGAAATTTGAAGAAAAAATGCTTTTTTGACAGTGCAGATTGTCTCAAAATAATTTGAAGAGTGCTACAAATTTTGTATTTTAAGATAAGCTTACAGACGTTTTATAAACAATGAATCAAAATTATATTAACAATAAGTAAATTTTATTCTTTTCCAAAACAGTTATAATGATTCAACATTCAAATAATATCATTACTCTAAACCTTCTAAATATTTATTCTGTCAGAACAAACCTAACCCGAAAACTGGTAAAACGATTTCAAAATAGAATTATTCTAAAATAACTCTAAAATACACGATAATTATTGGAATAAAACTTTTTTATACATATTAGAAACGAAATATTATTACTTTGAGTAAATATTTCTGACCGTCTATCTAAAACTGGCACTTTGTTACCACAAAATTCTCGGATCAAAACAAACCACAAACTTGTGCTCCAAGTTACCTGCCGATTTTAGTCCTGAATGCGCCATAGTAGTATTTAATAAAGATCTTTTACATAAAAGTTTAGTATTTTTACTCAAAATGTTAAACTTTAAAGCATTCAAGAAACTCGGAACAGTATATTTCCAAAAAATTTTTTAAGTTTACACGAAACTTCTGTAATTTTTTACTTGTTTTTAGCTACTCTGACAACACAAGCGAAAGAACCAAAACTAACTTTTCGTCATAAAAGCCAGGCAATTAATTTAATTATCACAATTTTTAAATAATGTAAGGTTGAAAACATATATACATGTAATGAAACCATCTCCACAAGCAGAAAGTGCGTTAATATTCGAAAGCTCGAACGCGCCACATTAGCCGCCGCGCCGCATTTGCCGCCGCTCCCCTAATGAAGAAATATATCGAACTGCAAATACGTATAGTTAAAATGCATGAATTAAAAGAAAGTTCTTTCACAACATGGATGTATTTTTTTGAAGAATTAAATTCCATGATTTTCTTTATTGTATTCTGTTATAAGCACAAATTGAAATTCACAATTTGTCATTTTTCATGATGTAGTTAACTATTTATCTTGGATCACGGACATAAATATCTACAAAATTAAAAGAGGGCTGCGAGAATTGCAGTAGCCTGTAAAAAGATGAATTTACAAACGAAAAGTGAATTTAAAAAAACGAGTTTTCAGCCTAATTAATTAATTTTCAACTGAAGATATAAATTTTCAAGCTCAAATGGAATAGTTATATCTTCAGTTGAAAAAATAATTTTCAACTGTAAAGAAACGAATTTTCAACCAAAGAAATTATTTTTTAATGAAAATGATGAATTTTGAACCAAAAATATGATATTTTTGACCAAATTGTGGGTTTTTCTTTCCAAAAGATGAATTTTTTATCAACAAAAAAAACTAATTTTCAACTACTCTTTTTTCAATGAGAAAAATGAATTCTTAACAAAAAATATAACAGTTAAATTTTTTACTAAACCGATAATTTTTTAATGGAAAAGATTACATTTTTATCAAAAAAGGTAAATTTTCCACACAGAATTCAATAGTTAAAGGGAATTTTTAACTAAAATGATGAATCTTCAACTATAAAAATTTAATTTTTAACCAAATACATGAATTTTAAAATAAAAATATGAATTTTCTACCAAAAATAAAGTAGAATAATTTTCAGTTAGCAAACAAAATTTTGAACTGATGAAAACAAAAAGAATTTCCAACCAAAGAAATTCATTTTTAACCAAGAAGGTGAAATTTCAACTAATGAGAGTACTCTTTTACCAAAAAAATACGGATTTACAACTAATAGTTCCATTTTCACCGAAAACCGATACATTTTCAATGAAATAGTGTAATTTTCAACCAAGAAGAATTAGATGCTATCAAAAAAGATAAATTTTCGACAAAAAATGGAAGTTACAATTTCCGGTTAAAAAAATTGATTCTAAATAAGAAACATCTCATTTTCAACCAAATATTTTAATTTTCAAATGAATTTCCAACCAAAAAGATGAATTAGTCACCAAGAAGATTAAATATTTTCCCACAAACTTCGAATTTTCAATAAAATACAAAAAAAATACGAAAAACGTGATGTTTTATATTTTGACCAAAAAGGATTTTAATTTTATACCAAAAATAGTTGAATTCAACCAGAAAAGAAAAATTTTCAACAAAATAGTTTGAATCCTCAAGCAAAACAGATTAATTTTTTACCAAATAGTTGCGATTTTTAACCATGATGATAAAATTAATTTCAACTTCAATTTATCGAAAATTCCCTAACTCGTTAGGTTAGTCGGGTTAGTCAGGTTACCTGACCTGTAGCAACTCTGTAATTTAAAGAAGGTATATGTTTTGTTCACTCTAGAATGTTTTTGAGAAAATACATGTATTAATTATGATATATATTTGTTTAAACAATAAGTGCTTAATAAGCCTATTCTCGAGAGCATTTGCTCAACATAAATTCTTGGGCATTTAAGGACTCTACGTGCGTTACAAATAATCAAGGCAGGCTTAACATAATTTGTTTTTACCATGCATACCTCTTTTTTGGCACACCATTAAATAAATCATGAAAGTCATACAAAATTTTAATTATAAAAGTATATTTAGTATTGTATTCTTCATATTTTACTGTGTTTGCTATTATAATATTATACAAAAAGTACATTCAATGATAAAAATTATAGTGAAACTTGCAACACTTTCTGCGAAAAGCATTTTTAATAGTAATTATTACGAATCATTATAATTATTAATTTTAAATTACAATAATTGTAATTGATTTATGTATCATAATTAATTATTGTATTTGTAATTAATAATTATTGAGATATTTAGGATTGTATTCTTCATATTTTTACTATGTTTGCTATTACAATAATTATACAACAATTATAATGATGATTATAATAATTATAATTGGTTTATTTGCCGTAATTAATTCTTCTATTTGTAATTAATAATTATCAATTCATTATTTCATTTATAACTATCCAGTATTAATTGATTATTTTGTTTGTTCTTATTAATTAATAAATAATTATTCATTATTCATTAGAATTTGTAATAATATATATAATAAAATCCTTACTTTAGCCGACTGTGCACAACTAGTACAAATTATTCATAATGATTTCTGTAATAAAAAGTACAATACAAGAAAATTTTTAAACTCTCTTTGTTCTTTCCAAAATCGATAGTGTGAATAGTATGGGATTATAATTCTTCAAATATGTTGCAAAGAAGCACTTCAAATTTTTTAATAGCACGCTCTTTTACATTTTATACTGTTTATAAATATGAGTCATATGTTCCTGATTTTTATTTTAGCTTTATACGATTATTTATAAGACTCTTTTCGACTTTTTCTGCAATTAACACATGCAGCGTTGAGCCTGCTTTAAACTTCCCGCTTGACGTCCTTTTAAAAATGGAGGTCGCTGTACGAATTCCTACGGGCCAGTTGATTGGTTCACTTTTTTTTAGATGCGCGTGGCGAGACCGTAGCTTTTTGGATCATGGGTTTAGCGTCCATTCACACAACTATGTGCAAGCTAGCAGAAAGTCAATTTCATCCCTGTCTATGATATAACTTTCTGCTAGCCTGCATATAGGTGTGTGAATGAACATGAAACCCTATTTTTAAAGCTGTTGTGTGATTGGTGTTTCATCTATCCTATAAACGAGTATTCCGTTACAGAAATTCTGCCTTTGGACATTTCCCATGTAATTTTAGGATTATTCGCCGAATTCGCTGTCTGTAAGTAAATGATGCTAGAAGGGGCACATTTCTGTTTTAAAGCTTAACTTCTTAACTACTGTCAGTTGCCCTCAGCTTGTATTTTGGGATTCCAATGTTTGCAAAAACATGTTTTATACTAATTTAATGATTAAAGAGATGGTAATACATGCAAAACCAGATAATCTTGTTTAACGGGTGTCAAAGTAGCGCGTATTTAAGGAGTGTGTCCAAGAATTGCTCCAAGTGTGAAATAGACCGTCAATTTGATAGAATATCGATTAGTTCGTGAGTACTACCTTCGCTGCTGTTGCAATTTATAACTTATAATTTTGAGATGCAAGGTATTTCCTACCGAAAAGTTCATAGCTGGCTCCTTACGTATGCTTTATGACATCCAAGATGCAAAAACGACTGATGTGTAAATACAAATTGTCTGGACTTCATATGATTACTCAGTCATCGGGATTACAGTTTCGAGTCTTTCATAGAAGTTCAACAAGAGTGGATTGGAGGTGGGTATTTTATTCACCGTCTAATTTAATTTACAATGAAACAAAAGGTCTATTTGTTTAATCATTATTATTCATGTGGTATTCTGTGCGCAAATGTTTCTCATGAATAATCATATGCCTACCAAATAATTACACATTCTCATGTTTATCTGTAATTACACGCAAAGTATTTTGAGGTGAGCCACTTGTTCATGGAGGCTGCTGATATTCGTCCAGGTCATCATGATGAACGTGTGTGGGGTGGGGGGATATTTTGTTATTTATCCAGATCATCTGGTTATAACATAGCCACAGTGTGCAGGTTAAGGCCATGTCGTACGTCCCCGATTCCTACCTTACCGACAGTTTTTTTAACAACTCACGTCCGCACGAAATATGATATCAGTTAAAAGTTTTGGATATTAAATAAAAGGCACTAGGAAATTTTTTTATGGTCCTAAATTTTTATATTTAAAAAAAATGTATTCTTGGAAAACAATTTTTTTTGTATAATTGCCCAAATTTAGGATAATACAAAACGGTTTATAGAAGCAAAAAATGTAGAACATGTTGAAAGAGGCAGCAATAAATTTCTTAGAACAAATTAGGGTGCAATTGCAGAATAGGGGCGTCACCTCTGTTTTGGCTGGAAAATTTTTTTTTTGGGCAACAAACTATCAGAATCTTTAATTGGACAATAAATGAAGCGATTTGATAAGGGAAAAGTTTTAAATTATTGTTACTTTTGTCACTACGATGTCTCAACTATGGGTCTGTCACGATATGAGACGAAAGGGCCCTTGGCTATCGATGGCAATCGATAGTCACAAAAATAGATCGTCAAAAACATAAAATATAGATATGTAATGGTCACAAAAATAATGTTGAATAAATCCCTACCCATTTCCAACGTCTTGTGGGGGCGGGAAGGCACCCCTTAGACTAGTCACAAAAATAATGTTGGTCAAATCCCTACCCCTTTCCAACGTCCCGTCTCCTCTTGTCACAAGTGACAGCTGATGTGCGTGAAAGTCTCCGTTTTGTCGACATAATAGCTTATGTCGGCATAAAAAAATATCCAAATATATTTTGATTAATTAAAAACAATTGGATTTCAATTATTTACAGCGTTTCTGGCCGTACGGATGTTTAAAAACACCTAAACTTTAAGTTAAATATGATAATTCCGATATCGTGACAGACCCATATTCGAGACATCGTAGTAACAAAAGTAACAATAATTTTGAACGTTTTCCTGATCAAATCGCTTCATTTATCGTTCAATTACACATTCCAATATTTTGTTGCTGGAGAAAAAATTTTTTCCAGCCAAAACAGAGGTGACGCCCCTATTCTGCAATCTAACCCAAATTAGTTTGGTTCAGAGTTATTTGTTTGATAATATTTATTTGATATTTTGTGTTTTTTTCTTTAATCTTACCATATATTCGTAATTTTTATCTAATCTTAATAAACAATAGCTCGTTTTGTTCAATCGAAAATTTGTGCAATTTTTTCCCTTAAATTTGATTAAAAATCATTTTTGTTTAGAAATTGTACACTGTAAATATTTGTTTTTTTAAAACAAATGTTAAATCATTTTTAATCAAATTCAACGAATATGATTGTAGAGAATGTTCTAATGAACAAAATGAACTGTAGTTTATTAAGATTAAATGAAAATCGCGATTGTTTCGTGAGGTTGAAGAGAAAGACACGAATTGTCAAATAACTATTATCAAACAAATAATTTTTAACCCAATCTCTTTTTTTTCTAAGAAGTGTGCTGCTGAATCTTCCAAAATGCATTGAAACTCATTGTGGTTCTATTTTGTCTGCTTCCGTCAGCCCTGTGCAACTTAAGGATGTTCTAGGTGTACAGTCAATTTAAAAATTACTTCATCTTTAACTTGTTTTGTAAAATTGAGGCCAAAAAACATTGATTATTGCAACAAATTTTGAAGAGAAACCTGTAAGAAAGCCATAATTGTTTATTGAAGTTTAGTTATCGGGATATTTGTGTTTTTCTTCCGCTATAAGCAAATATTGTAATTTTTATTCAATTTATATTTACAAAAGCTCATTCTATTCCTTGAAAGGTTCTTTACAATTATATTCGTCTCGTTTTTATGGAAATTATTTTATTTACAAAAGTATACGTAGTTATTTTTAGTAAGTCATTTTTTAAATTAAATAATTTGCTAAATAATATTTAATGCAAACGTGGAAATTTTTTAAAGAGTCTTTCAAGGAATAGAATGAGCTTTTATAAATTAAAATGACGACTTTTGCGTAAAGCGGAAGAAAAAACATAAATATGCAAATAACTACATTTAAATAAACAATGATCGCCTCAACTTTTTTTTTTATTATTTACGCTTATGTTTCTCTCCTAAATTTTTTTGCAATAATCAACGGGCCTTTTTTTGTTAATTTTATCAATCAAGTTAAACATTAAGTAATTTTGAACTTTACTATACACCTAGAACATCCATTTTGGGAGGCCTCTAGGTTTAAAAGTTGGATGATAGTTGACCGTGGCCACTAGGCGAAATGACGGCGCTGTTTATATAATATATATATATATTGGCAATTGTCAGTAACCTTTAGATTTGATGTCCTATTTTTTATTGGTATTTGGTGATAGGGTTATGATTAATTGACTATTAGATTCTTTTGTCTGTGACAGAAACTACATCTGACAATAGTTTTTATGCATAAACTGATAAGTAAACGTAGTAAATTCATCTCTGATATATGCGAAATGTCATTCTAATATAGTGTCCACTTTAAATTTTTACACATTTTAAAGTTCGTCATTTTTATATTTCATAAAAAAACCTAAAAATTGCGTGTTTTTTTAATGATTCTAGAATCTAGGTAAATTGATCAAAATCACGTAGGGTGTCTAGATAAATTGTAATTCCATCGTAAAGTTTGTACCAAAGTTTCCGTGTCACTGATGTAACGGTAACATTTTTTACTTCGACACCGCTTAAAGCATTTACAATAGATTTTTGTATAGGGACAATTGAAGTTTAAGCTTTAAGGATGAATCTAATTTCTTGCCCCCTTTCTAATTTGTAACATTAGCAAAGTTATTTCTTCATGTAAATGAGAAAATGCGTTCGTACAAATAAAATGTCGCTGGCATAACGGGTAAGGCTTCCTACAAAATTAGTTTAAATTAATAAAATACATTATAGGTATCTCATTTTCAGTTATATGAATGGGCTTATAAGTGTCATCCAAAAAATTCCATGAACTTTAATAATTATATCAATTTTTGAAAAATTGGCGCTGGTGTAACGTCGGTCGGTGGTGTAATGAAATACAGTGGTGTCAGAGCGCGGATACCTGTGGCATGCGCAGTAGTGATTCCTTTGTATTTTTATATTGACTCATGGAGTTACATAAGCTAAAAATACACAGGGATCACTACTGCGCATGCCAGATATATCCGCGCTCTGACACCACTGATGAAATCAGAAATTTTAATGTGTGGAGTTTGCTGTTTGTTGCGAATTCATAACCAGTCATTCTGACATTCTTTTGAAAGTTCAAATTATGGTATACAAAACGTGAAATAATTTTTAAGAAGAATTAAAAAGGATAAGGTGAGGATGTTTTATTTGATATTTGTGTATTATGAGCTGTCTAAAAATTAAGAAAAAACTTTATTTTCACTGTTTTACTTGTTTCAAAAATACATGAATAGCCTCATGATATGCTGATAATGAATTTCTTCCTAATGAATTCCCGATAAATTCTCAATTTACACATTTTTAAATCACATGATTAGCCTGTGACATCAATTAAACGGTTGTACAAAAGTAGGAATATAATTTTGACCATCCAAGGAGCAATATTTAAAGGGTCCTCGGTGACGTTATTCAATTTTTTTTGTCATAATCTCTGATGAAAATCTTAAGGTTTTGGACATTTGCCCATATAGGGCCGACTTGCTAAGAAATGCATGGCAAAAATGAAGAAAGTGATATTTTTTGAAGTTCTACAATGCTTACAATTTTTTTTTGCCGGAAGAATAAAGCAAAATAGTTTTAGCATCCAATAAGACAAATAAATGACAAAATAGTGTAAAATTCTGTAAATAAATGCGATTAAAGAAATTGAAAATGACGGAAAATTAAAAAATTAAATGAAATAAGTTTAAAAATGTAAATATTGTTAATATTATTTATTGTACTATAAAAGCAAGCATTATTATTTTTAACAAATTCTAAAACTTTTGCAAATAAGTAATGTGAACAGATAGGAATAAAATTATTTATCTTTTGAGGGTTTTGCATAGAAATGAAGTATGTATGCATATATTTAATCTCTCCCTTTTACGGGTTTGAGGGCCTCCGCTCCCTGTACATATATTTACATTCTATTCTTTAGAAACTTAGGATAGAACATAATAAAAACGACATCTTCCAGACTAATAGTTAAAATTTATTTGAAAAATTACGAATCGATTACGTTTCGAAAACCCAGCTGGTTTCCCTCATCAGATCTTTAAACAGTTTTAAAACTTCCGTGTGAATTTCTTTATGTGTGAGTTCCATATATTTTAAAAAAAGTATAAATTTTATGGGGAGTGCTGTAAAATGATTTGAATTTTTTGTTCTTGTAATGAAACTATTGTTAAAATTATGGTAAAAAAAAATGTTTTGTGAAGACGGAGCCGGTATGCCCCGTCTCCATCTTGGAAAATTTGTTAACAAATTTTTTTTTTTTTGTTAACAAAAAATATATGGAACTCACACATAAAGAAATTCACACGGAAGTTTTAAAACTGTTTTAAGATCTGATAAGGGAAACCAGCTGGGTTTTCGAAATGTAATCGAATCGTAATTTTTCAAATAAATTTTAACTATTAGTCTGGAAGATGTCGTTTTTATTAGGTTCTATCCTAAGTTTATAAATTATAAATTTCCCAGACGTAAAAAAAGAAAATTTTATTTTTCTTATATATTACATTCTATTCTTAATCTAACTTAACCGCTGCTTATATTCTAATGCTTCGCCTTACTTAAAATAACAATAATCTAAATACTAATAATTCTTAAACTTTAAAAATGAGCGATATTCCAGGGCTTCCGTTTCCTCTTACCATAGAATACCTTTTCAACGATTTTAAAAGTTAACTTTTTGCTACTTAATTTCCTTTAATAGGATTACCCGTTTGGCTCTGTCCTGTTCCCTTGCTTTCTCTTATTTCTTCCAATTTCTTCATTCACGTCACTCCCTGTCCATTGCCATCCAAAGTCCACCTCACACACTCAACTGTCCATCTTCCTCTCCTGTACACCTCTCTAACACATGTGCCCATGACTCCATTTCGTATACACGTACTCTGCACAGATTGTCCTCTTCCTCCATCCAATATATACAAGCTCTCACTCCTCCCATTCTAACCCGTTCCACCCTATTCCATTTGTCTTCCTTTTTTATTTTTTGCAAATATTCTGGTTCCGTCAACCCTTTGACAATTTTATACCATCTATTGTACCTCGAATCCATAATCTTTCTCCATCTCTCTTTTCCTTGTCTTACTAATAGCTCTAATTCTATGATCTGCCAATCTAGGTCCCCTTCTTTTATATCACAAACCCTCCTCATTTTTTTCCTTTCTTCCTCCCACTTCGAATTTCCCAAATTGCCTCTCGTCTCCTTATTCCGAACTTCGTCGAAGCATGATTGTGCTATTCTGCTCCCCTCTCCCCTTTTCAACTTCTTTTCAAACCTCCAGGCTCTCTTAATTTGTTTAGTTACCATTTTTTCCCTTCCTAATTCTTCTCTTAACATGTATCCTGGGCAACTCCAACTAACCCTCATTACCCATCTCAGAAATCTCTCATGCATGCTTTCCACGTTTCTATGTTCCTTCCATCCGCAGACCTCCACTCCATAACCCATTCTCCTCCATCCTTCATCGCTTCGTTCTCAATGCCATCCTCTCCTGTAGCCCTGTTTCTTTTTAGTCTATCTATTGCTGTTTTTTCTACTTCCTTTTATTTCTCCTTTGCCTTTTCCTTTCCAGCATCCTCTCATGTTCTCTTTTTCTCCTGTTGAATTCTCCCTTCTCCATTTCCCCTTTTCTCCATTATTTTACACACTCTTTCATTTTGTCTTTACTCTCCGTGCATTCTTCGTCCCACCAGGCTCTCTTTCCCTCTTCTCTTTCTTATTTTGTACCTATCTCATCCCTTACCTTCTCAATCGACTCTTTCAATCTTCCGAATAACGAGTCTACTCCCTCCCCTTTTCATACCTAACATTCTCCTTTTCCATTTTTTGTTTAAACTCTTTTAATTTATCTACCCCCCAGACTCCCATATTCGATTTCCTTTTCCCCCTCTTTCCTTTCTCTCTCTGCCGCTCTTACGGACGCCAGCTTTAAGTGTAACTATTACCGGGAAGTGCTCGGACCCTATCTCATTCCCCACCTTAATACTCCCTATCATATTACTCATTCTTTCTTCCGCCAGGATGTAGTCTATTACTGTTTCTCCCTTACCTATAAATGTGATCTCTCCTCCCCCATCTCCTTTCATATTGCCATTACATATAAACCATCCTGTTTCTCCTATTACTTCCAGTAACCTCCTCCCCTTCCGGTATGTCTCGCTATGTTTGGAGCTCCTTATATAAGCCTCCTTTTCTTCATCCCAAATCCCTCCCCCTTGTTCGCCAATCCATGCATTCAAGTCACCTCCTATCAAAACCAACTCTTCCTTCTTTTCCTCCATCCACCTCCTTATTACTCTCCAACCTTCCTCTTCCCCTCTTCTTCTATATACACAAACCACCGCCATTTTGACTTTTGCAATTATAATCCTTCTTACCATCGTTCCTTCCTTTTCCTCCATGTCCCCCTCTTTTCTCTCTTTGACTGCCAATTCTTATCTCACCCCTGAGACCATGCCGCCCATCCCTCTCCCTTTAACGTGTTCCTTTCTTGCTTCTTGCACCTTCCACACATAACCTTTCGGTAACATCTTTTCCATCCCCTTCCAGCCCTTCTCATTCGCCCAGGTTTCACTCATCATAATCACATCCCACTTTTCTAACTCCCTCCAAAATCCTTCATTCTTGTTCTTCAAGCCTGACACATCCCAGAAAGCTAGCGTTTCGAAACCCCTCTGTTTCATCTATAACCTTTTTTGCCTCTTCCTTTTTCCTACCTTTCTCAACTCTTTTTTTCTTTTTTCCTCATTTCTTCGGATTCTTCGTCTCAGAACCATTCCTCCCCATTTATCCATATCCTGTCTCTCACTATCCATACCATGCGCCCCTTTTTCCTCTTTACCCATGCCCTCTGCTCTATTTGCCATCTCCTTTTCCTCTCCCTCCATGTCAAATCCTCTTCAATTCTTTCCCTTCTTCCTTTCAATAATTTTTTGTTCTCCATAATTTTCTTTTTCTCCTCCTCACTCCCTACTTTTACTATAAACATTCCTTCTATTCCTTCCTTCGTCCCTCCTATTCTCTTAACTTCTTCTACCCTTACCTGAACTCCAATATCTCTCATAAGATTTTTGATTTCCGCTTCCCCTGTTTCACTCTCCACTGTCAATCCCTTAACTACTATGTTATTTTGTCTCTTCGCCCTTTCTTCCCCTTCCAATCTCCTTTCAATCTCACTTAGTCTCTTCTTCAATCTTTCATTCTCGTTTTGCACGCTCTTATTACTCCCTTTTCCTATTTCTGCACTCTCTGTTTCTTTCCCCATATGCTCATTCCTGATTTCTAAGTTGTTTACCCGTTATTCCAACTGTTTTATCTCATTATTTCTCTTTTCGTCATCCTCTTTCTGTCTAGTCTCTATGCTCTCTAGTTTACCCCATACCTTGTCATCCTCTTTCCAGAGTTTATCTTACTCTTCTCATTTTTCTCTTACTTTTCTCACTTCCACCCTTACATCATTTCCCTGCCTATTCATATCCCTATTCATATCATCCAGTCTCTTCCTTTTTCCCTCTCTAAACCCTTTTATGAGAGCCTCTAGTTTTTCAAGCATTCCTCCATCCCCCCTATCTCTATCCGGTGGTTTCCGTTTAGTCCTAAGTTTCCTTGTCCCTTTCTCTCTGCCGTCCCCTCCCTGGTCGGCGTTTCTAACGTCTCCTCACCGCTACTTTCATCTTCCCCCTTCTCCCCACTAACAGTGCTCTCATCATCGTCACCTCTTATTTCGGCTGCCTGTTCTAAGCGATCGTCCATTGACTGTCGCCCTCTGGCGCCCGTTTGTGGACTTCGTACCATCGGCATCCTACCTTACCCGGCGATCCGCGACGTTTCCCGCTCTTTACTCACCTACCTCTTGCCCCCCCCCTTGCGCAGAAACTATCTTTACTGCTCCTAACCTCAAAAAATTCGCACGCTCCAATTTTCACTTCTCACAACTTACTTTCACCCTTTACACCTTTGCCTTCACTCACCCTTCTTCCTTTTTACCTGATCTCCGCCCTCACTGCCCTTTCTGTAACCACACACGTTTAATCCCTTCACCAGAGCCAAAAAACTAACACTTGAAACAAAAGCGTTCTCTCACGTTCGGTACTGGAAACGGAAGCCGCATAGTAATTAAGTAATTAATTCCGCATTAATATGTATGTTTTCTTTGTTTTAGTTAAAAATAATTAATAGTATTTAATTTTATAGAAAAATAAATAATATTAACAATATTTACATTTTTACAACTTATTTTTTTTTCGCGCCATTTTCAGTTTCTTTAATCGCATTTATTTTCAAATTATTACATTTCTTTTCATTTCTTTTCTCTTATTTGATGCTAAAAGTATTTAACTTTATTCTATTGGCAAAAAAAACGAAGAAAAACCTAGCAGAACTGGTCCTCCCTATAGGTAAACAGCGTCGGGCTGGGTTCTATAAAACATTTTTACATTCTCATCATAATGAGAAAGTATTGGTTTTATGTGAAAAATGACTTTCGCGGATTCCATCAAATGTCGACGTTTTGAGGCCCCCTGAGTCAGAAAAAATGGTTTTTACGTCGGTGTCTGTCTGTCTGTCGTTGTCGTCGTCGTCGTCGTCTGTATATCGGATAACTTTTGAAAGACTAATCGGATTAGATTGTGCTTTGGCACACAGTTTCAGGGGGCAAAAAGAGGAATCGAGTTCGTTAACCAGCCATTTTGGATGAAAATTCAAAAAGTTAGAGCATTTTCAAAAAATTTTAGACCACTTTTTTCCAAATTTCAAAATTATATGTGCGGGCGCTTATAGTACTCGAAAATCTAAACAATTTATCCTTACGACTTTTTTTGATGAAAAGAAAATTGTCCGAGTTACAGCATTTTCAAAATCCCCCCAAAAAAGCGAAAAGTAACATTTTCGGCCAAACAACGCACGATACGAAAAAAAGTCAAGATAGGAAAAGTGTTTCTTTTCTCACGTCCTACAAGATTATCATAACGACTTTTTGAATTTTCTTGAAAAATCGAAAATTCATATTTTTATTGCACAAGAAATAATGAAAAATCAAAAAAATCAATTTCACGGTCAAACTATGCAAGATACGACAAATCATGACTGGACTAAAATTGTGCATTCAAAAAAGATCTACACATTTCTCATGGGTCACTTTTTGATAGGATGTGTAGTTTTTGTTTTATTCGTAAAAAATAACATTAACAGTGAAAAAATCGGCCCGATAAGCGGGCACATTCTCATCAAAACTTTGCTTATTTGCTTTATTTTTCATCTCGGGTGTGTTTTTCACAATATTTCATTGTTTTTTTGTTCTCAATACTATTTCTAACGATTGAAACAATAAAATATAATAATAATTCAAACAATTTATTCTGACTGAAAATCTGACTTTTATTTCAGAATGCGTTTTGATCTTTGTTTACTAAAATAATTTCTGTGAAAAAATTCGACTATTACATTTATATTTCAAGAACTATGTTCCAAATAGACGAAATGAATATATATATATATATATATATATATTTAAAAAAAAAAAAAAGAGTTATTGGTTCCTCGTTTAGAGGTGGGCCGAGAATGCGCAGATGGAAACATATGAACTCCTATCTAATACAACGCTGCTGAAGGCTGGTGACCTTCTCAGTATAAAACATCAACCAATTGCGACTCTCTCGGTTTCCATTCCTTGTCCTCGCCCCCCCCCCCCCCCACACACCAGAAACGGTGGTGGGACTGACGTAAGAACTGGACTCTCCACTATACGACGAATCACTACTTAACTTGGGCATGATTTCGACTCGCACAACAAATTTCGCGCATAAAGGTGGTAGTTGGGTGTACAATCTAAACATGAATAATACAAACAATAAAGTAGCCTCGGAATGGACTGAAACTTTGATTGAGGTTTTGAAATATGGTCAGGAGTAGATAGGGAATCACATGGTAGTCAAGGGGTCGGTTTGATTATGAATGAAAAAGCAAGATATATGTTCCAAAAACGACTTAAATACTTTTTTTCTCCCCTTTTCAGATAGTTGGAAAAAAATCTTTCTGATTGTAGGATTTATTATAAAGATACGGAAATATACGCTGAAGTAAAGGAATTACCTTCTTCATTTTAAATCAAATACAACTTTAGTCATTTTTATCTGAAGAACATTGAACATAACATATGGTCGTTGCGAAGCGCGACGACCAAATTGCGCGCAGCAAGCGCGCTCAAACTTTTGGGTTTCTATTATACGATGAACAGAAACGAGCGTGAAGCGCGAGGTGCACATGATGATCATACCAAATATCGAGCGCGAAGCGCGAGTGTCGTGATGAGAATGTGTTCCTTAAGGTCGATAGAACCTTAAGTAAATTAGTTCTTATTTTTATGTAAAACTGACATAATTAAACCAAAAGCAGGTCATAACGATGAAGCTTACTAAGAGAGTATTAGCCTGCGAAGTGCGCAATAGCGAGCACACGAAGTGTGAAAACCTAGACGACAAATGTGTCCGAGCGCGCAGCGCGAGGTGAATGCATTATCGAGCGCGAAGCGCGAGATAAACATATAATCGAGCGCGAAGCGCGAGATCCAACAGGTGCGCGCCCTAGGCGCGCTGAAACTTGCGAGCGAAGCGAGCCGCGCGCGTAGCGCGCGATGAGAATGTGCCCGCGAAGCGGGCAGATTTTTTAGTTTGAGGTTATGTAAATGAGTAATAGGTAAATAGGTAATAGGCAGTAATAGGTACATCAGTTCGCAGTAATACGTTTACGGTTCTTTTACGACCGCAATAATGGGTACAATATGTTATTCGTCTGTTTTTTAAATACCTTACGTTACGTTTTCGCACTTGCTAGTTTTTTCAGCCACAATACATTATTTTTTTTTAAAGAAACGGAAAAATCTTGTTATCTCACTGTAAAAGATGTAAGAGAAAAAGTTGATTAAAGTGAGGTCAAATCATGATACCGTAGTAATTGGGGCAGTTACCCTAACAAAAGTTGCAAAATAGTTTAGCAAAATTACCATTGTCAACAGAAATGGACAGTGAAGGGAGAAAGTGTAGAATATTTTGCAATTAAAGGGTTCATAAACTGAAATTTACCTCAAAACTGTTGGCGTAACAAAACAAGAAAAAATAAATAATTATTATAAAAAACTTTGTTAAAAGTAAGTATAAAAGAATAGTTCTTCAAAAATCAAAACAATTTTCCGGAATACAACTCAACAAATTTGAGATATTTTTAATAGAAAAACCTAAAAACATACATTTTAAATATTACTCAAATTTCAAATTATTCATATTTCTCAATGTTTAATCCTAATATCTTATTCTCTTAAAAGCCTTGAATTCAAATTTCCCTAAAGTTAAAAAAAAGCGTTTGAAAAATTCTAACCCATTATTTAGAAAGTGAAACCTCCATAATTAGTTCCAAATCTCAACGTTTAAAATTGAAAAATATAATAATTATTATAAGATCGTTAAATTAAACAATTTAAAATGTATTTTTAATTTTACTCTAACCTAAAGATGGTTCATTTTGAAGGTTTTCAATTTCCAAATTATTTAATTCGTAACTACGACGATGAAATTCCAATTCTAATATTACTTTTTAACACACGGGAGAAAGTCTTGCTGCGGCTCCGGAGACTCTTGATCGATTTTCGCCAGTATTATTTGCTTCTAACACTATGTTTTCTGTTTTAGCTAATAATATCATATAAACTCCTAATTGTATATTTGAAACTGCAATTAAAATTAATATAATTGTTAAAGCGTTTATAATATGTCTATATGTACCTAACCAAATATGACTGTGGGAAAATTTAGGATCCACAAAGTGTGCATTTTTTAAAATGATGATTCAATTTTTTCCTATTACTGATAGGAAAAGTAGGGAATACTATCCACTTTTTCCAGAGTACTGTGGCAATTCTGTTAGCATAGCAAGCATGACTTTCCTATAGTCTTCAGTAAACTCTACAGTGTAAAGTCGCACTTTGACTTAAATGCTGCAGAGCGTGTCATGCACACTCCGAGCATCTAGGACACATACTATCCAGTTTTCCAACTCATGCGGGATCGACCTACATCCAAAGGCACAATGTGGCACTAAGAGTGCTTTATTACCATCTCTGTCACTCTTACGGCATTAGCCCCAATACCTCTCCACTAAACGCTCCTAGAGGAATAGAGTCAATTGTCGAAAATGAGAAATACCGCATATAATGGAACTTCATATTCTCGACAATTGTTTCTGTTGCGCACTCGAGGCCTGACATAGTTCTCCTGGACTTCGAGGAACGAACCATGTTCGTTATCAAATTTTCGGCACCAGCTGACAAAAACGTCACAGCCAAGGAGAAAGAA
>CAKNYM010032492.1:0-15888 GCA_932195095.1 Andricus curvator
GAGAACAAATTTTAGCTCTGACATAATTAAAATTAAGAGAACTTTATCAGTCATCAAAAAAGAGGTGGCCGTAAACTTTTGCACGGTAGTGTATTTAAGCAATGGTCAGAAAAAATTTCATTGACTCAAATAATTACTAAAAGATAATATTTCCCTGGAACTAATGGTAAATTATAACAACAAGAAAATAATTCAGTGATTCTATTAATTCAATTGCATCCGAGCAGGTCAACATATATTAGGTTTTAATTTAATTTTAATACTGTGCATGTTTTAAACATTTAATTTATAGAAAAATTATAAAAAATGTGTAGCCCTTTTTTGGGTGAATAACTTTTGTCTGTTCATTTTTTCATAGCTTGTGTCGTTTTTCAAAGAATTTAATTTTTTCACTTTTATGTTATTTTTTACGATTAAAATAAAAACTACGCATCCAATCAAAAAGTGATTTGTAACAAATTTATGGCTCTTTTTTTGGTTTACACTTTTTTTTTATTGATCTTTTTTCGAATGTTGCATATAGTTTGACCGCAAGATTGAACTTCGGATTACTTTTTTTATGGTTAAAACCAGAACCACTGGTCAAAAAATGCTGGTTAACGAACTCGATCTTTCTTTTTGATCCCTTAATTTATTGTGTTTAAAATTTCAACATAAGGGAGCCATCACATATTTGATATTACGTATAACATTAAAAAGAGGGGGGGTCGTGTTTCATTACGGTCTGTTATGTGTGTGTGTGGGGGGGGGGGGTATTTTTACTCGATTATGTAACATTTTTAATTTATGACTTTTCTGCACCATCAAATTTTTATATCAAAATTTCGGAATAAATAATTTTACTTCATCATGAAATTTATTTCTAAATGTTTCTAAACATTATTGATAGAAGATAAAATTTAAATTGTAAATGATTGTTTTATAATGGGAAATGATTCTGTTCTTAACATTTCGCTACCACACTATAATTTGTAAACTTTCTTAGATTTTCAAAGAGATAAGAAAAATTAAATTATGGGCAAAAACTTATTTTGAAGAATTCGAAAAAAATTAGATGCTTTTTAATAATTGTGAAAGATTTAAGGAGATTAAATTTTTCTCAACATTTCTGGAAAAATTTCAAATAGTTCAGGTTTTATTTTAAACGAATAATTTAAAGTTTTG
The DNA here is from genome assembly GCA_932195095.1 of Andricus curvator. Classification (NCBI taxonomy): domain Eukaryota; kingdom Metazoa; phylum Arthropoda; class Insecta; order Hymenoptera; family Cynipidae; genus Andricus; species Andricus curvator. The sequence continues at coordinate 1,165 of CAKNYM010032492.1, forward strand.
AAGATTTTAAAATGTGTGGAAAAAGAATATGGAAAAAGACTTTGAGACAATTTTTTTAATTTTTCAGGATTTAAAAAATTTTTAGGTAAACTGAATTTTGCAGCGTGTCAACAGAATGAAAAAAATATTCTTAAGATTCATGGGAAAATTTTAAATGATTGTCTTGTAATGAATTCTAAGATAAAAATGAAAAAAAATTAAAATTATTTCCTTGTAAAGATTGTTTAAGAAGTTTGTAAGGTTTCACGAAAATGAAAAAAAATTAGGTTCCTAGGAAAAATTAGAATAAAACTTTTTATTTTTAAAAATTAATTTCAAGAGATTATTTAAAAAAATTTCGAAACATTTTAAAAGATTTCAAAAATTGTCAAGGAAGAATCTGAAAGATTTTAAGGCATTTTTTTTAATTGTGCAGAATTAAAAAAAACTAAAATTTCGAAATAGAGTGTAGAAGATTTTAAAGCAAAATTTTTCAATTTGGTAAGATTGAAAAATCAAAACAAAAATCGAGTAAATTGTAGATATATTTAGAAGAATTGAAGAGATTCAAGAAGAATTTTAAACTTTACAAAATTTTTAGAAATGTAGATTCTTAAAGATTTCAAAAATAATATTTAGAAACTTTAAAAGAATTTCGAAAGGTTTCAAGTGAGAAAATTTAGGAGATCACAAGTCAATTTTTTTACATTTTGAATGATTTTTCGAAATTTTAAGAAAAATTCGATTCGGTTGAAAATATTTTTAGGATTTTAAGACATTTTAAATAGGATAGAAATATTTAAAAACTTGTAAACATTTCCGAAAATTTATCAAATATTTCTTGATTTCTTCCAAACATCTAAATGTCCTAAACATCTTTTAAAAAGGCTGGAATTTTTCCTAATATTTTGTAAAATCCTATAAAATAAAAAAAAGTTTAAAAAATCATATAGATTCTTTTTTGACAAATATGAAATATTCAAAAATCTTTTTTAATTTTCTCAAAAATCTTATAAAACTTATATTTATATAAATTTAAAAACTAACTGATAATACTTATTTTCTTGTTCTCAATTCTCACAATTTAATTTCAGCTCGAATTTAAGTGATCAAAAACTTTTAACAAATAAATACTTATTTGAAATTTTTATATTGTATTATTATTAATATAATTTTGTATTCTTTATGGTATTGAAAAATAGTTTTGAATTGATGAATTTCAATTAGTATGTACTTGCATTAAGTAACTTCAATATTTGTATGAAAAAAAAATATGGAAAAAGCATTCAGTGTTACATCAAAATATTGTTTTATTTATTTCTGGACAATACCTAATCTTAAGAAACCTTTTTTTATTTAGAAAACGTGTATTATGTTTTAAACATAATAAAAAAATGTTACGTAACGGCTGTGAAGGGAGGGGGTACAAAGGAAACGTTACGGTCTGTTACATTGGGGAGAGGGTGTTAAAAATGGTCTAAAATAATGTTACGTAATATGTGAATGCTCCCTGATCTAAATAGTCTTTTGAAATTTATCTGGGTACTAATTTAAATTTCCCTCTACTAATGCCCCTTCAGCCGCGCAGGCCCATTGCGAGGATTAGTTCCGCATTTGGTCGGTGTGCAGCGCTAGTGCTACCCTTTCTCGCAACATAGATTAATCGCCAAGGATATAAGAATGCTTCAACTCCAAACCTCAAATTAATTTGCGAGGCGGCCGCGGCTTGCCAATCGCCGTACCTTTTTCATGTTCGAGATGTCAATTGACGTTTTCGAACTTAAAATAAATACATTTTCTGCCTAACGGCATGCACTTGAGAATGTATTAAGAAAACGTAATCATTATTCACAAATGTTTCAAAATCCCCCCCAAAAAAAAAATTAAAAATTAATATCTAAAGGTCTACCACTTTTTTACATTAATTAAAATTTTTAATAAAAAATCGATTTCTGACTCGATTAAATGTAGGAATTAGAACTATTTTCATTTAAAAAATTGAATTCTCTGTCAAAAATTCGTCGCATTAATTTACTTTGTTTAAAAACCAAAAAATTGTGGCGGACATGAACCTATGTTTTAACCTAGGTTTAAGTATAGGTCTAAACCTAGGGCAGACCTGATTTTTTCTCCCGGCCACTTGGACCAAGTCCTAAGAAAAGACCAGGTTTTTTCGGGAAGTGTGCTATGTGGGCTAGCGCTCTGTCAACTGAGTTTTTGATTACTGCACTTTTGTTTTGAAAAGGATGAGCCGAAAAGAAATTTAAAATTCTACCCGAATATGTGCTTTTCCTACACCAATTGGTGATAATATTACCATCCTGACCCTTAATTACTTCTACGTTCAAAAAACTGATTCTATTATTGTTCTCTGTTTCATAGGTAAATTGAAGTTTTGAATGAAAACTATTAAAAGCATCAAAAACTGTCTGTAAATTTGCTAGAGGAACACATAATGCTTCAACATGCCGAAAGTGAAAGAGCAAAACAAAATCCAGTTTCCTGAAAGCAAAGACCTTCAAATCTTCCAAAACTATTTCTGCTAAAATCAGAGAAATGACTGAACCTAAGGGAGTACCGAATTTTTGCCTATAAAAAGATCCATTGAATTTAAAATAAGTTGAGTTCATAATGAAAATTATCCCTTTGATAAAATCTTTTTGACTTAATCGAGTGCGTTTTTTTATATTATCCTATCTATTTAAAATTGCCTGTTTAACCAATTCAAGGGGTATACTTGGAAATATTGCAAGAACATCCAAAGAAATCATTACATGGTCATCAGGAACAGTCTTTTGGATAATAATTTTTTGGAATTCCCAGCTATTTTTGATATTATATTTGGAAGTTGTAATTATGTCTTTAAGTATCAAATCGAAGTTTTGTTCTAAAAATTTCATGGGAGTGTTAATAATTAAAATAACCAATCTCAAAGGATAGTATAATGTTAATTTTTTAAAAGTAAAAATTTCCAGAATCAAAAGTGAATTAGAAGTATGTTTGCCACAAGATAAAATCATTGATCTTTCAAAACATCAGAATATAGTTCTTTCAATACTTTTGTTCTTCCATTTTTTGGTCAAATTTCGATAACTATTGAATTTATGTTGAGAAAATATAATATTCATACTATTTTTCGTATACCATTTGAAATGGATTCAATAATAAGTTTTGGTAAAGATCCTTTAGATAAATTTGAAAAAGTTGGTGTTGTTTACAAGATTACTTGCAAGATCTTTAAGATGACTTATGTGGGACAGCCTTCTTAATACTAGGGTGGAGGAACACAAAAGTGATGTTCCTTTAGGACGTTGTTATAAGAGTGTTCTTGCTAGACATATGAGGGGGTTTGTTGATGTTGACCATGAGTTTGACTGGGATAATGTTGAAATTTTATTTGCCTTGATAAGGGTGCTGTGTGAGCACCGAAACGTTGGCAAATATTGTGCATGCTTTCATATTGTGATTTGATAATGATAAAAATAAAAAAGACGAAAGAAATAAAAAAGAGAAGGAAGGGGATTTGATTGGTTGTCTTCTCATTTTTATTTCCTCTTTGTTATTTTTGTGCAAAGAAACAATTTTTTTTGTTTTTAGGAATTGCAATAGGAGCATTTTTTGGTGTTTGTCCAAATATGATCGTTGGATTTTTGTTTCATTTCCAGGAATTCTATACATTATTAGAAAACTACTAATTGGTAGTAGTTTTCTACTGATTCAAATAGTGCCGATTCGTTTACTGGTAATTAGTAAGAAGCTACTAATCCAATGAGTAAGAATTGTAACGGTTGTTTCAAGTAAGTTTAAAAACTGTTTTTTCCAAAGAAGAGAATTTTATTGAAATATATTAATAAATTATTAAAGTCGGATGAGGTCCTATTGAAAAAGAAGTTAGTTCAATCCGAATTGGAAACATGTTATAGCAATAATTAAAACTAGAATAATAATAATCTTAAAAGGTTTTACAAGACAAAAACAACCGCAAAGTCGTAACTGTTTTTCTTTTAGCTAAATAAAACTATTAAAATATAATGCGATAAACGAAAGATACGCATATAAATATCAAGCTTTGAAAATTATGCAAAATTTGTATGACATACTTTTAATTAGTATATCATGGTAAATTATTATTACAGTATAGCTAAATAAAGAAATCATACCTGCAAAAACATTCCCTGACAATTTCCATTGCAAGATATTCTTAAATATATTGGCACCATTGAATAATTAAATAATCAAATAATACTAAAAACATACACAGAAAAACCAGAAGATAAACTTTACATCGATTTCCGACGAAAGATTCTTTGCAACAAAAATTAACTTCAGAGGATAAACTTTACACAAATATCGGTTAAACTTTCTTTTGTTCTTCCATGACAAACACATGTATTTTGAAAGACGCGAAGTTGGCTGAACAAAACTTTATCGCTCTAAAAAATTTCCTGCAACAAATGTTATTCTTAGTTTTTTCTGTGTAATTAATCATTTCTTGAATTTGTCTCTAAAGTCTATGCATTTGAATGATAATTCAAACAAATTTTTATTTGATAGTTGATGGTTGAATTTTGAACTAAAAAAGATCAGTTTTCCGCCAAAAATGGAATAGTTGAATTTAAACTTAACAAATTAATTTTCCGGAAAAAAAATGTTTGAACTAAAATGATGAATTTTTTACTCAAATAGATGAATTTTTAACAAAGGAGTAGCTTTTAACCAATTAGTTTTTATCTTCAATCAATAAGACAAACTTTCAACCAAATAGTTGAATTTTCAGTTTAAAAAATTAATTTTCCACAAAAAAAAAAACAAATTTTCAGCCAAAGTGATGAATTTTCTACTGAACTGATGAACCATTGACTGGAATAGTTGAATTTTCAACTAAAAATGATAATTTTTCAACCTAAAGTTAAATGGTTAAATTTCAAATTATGTATCATGATAAACTAAAGAGATGAATTTTTAACTAAAATGTTGGAATAATTACATTTTCAGTTTGAAAAAAAATTATTTTTCTGTTAAAGTAAAAACGAATTGAACAAAAAAAATGAATTTCAAACAAGAGGGTTCAGCTTTTAACTCAGTTATTAAAGTTCTATTCGAAAAAAGATGAATTCTGAACTGATACTTTTGTTCTTCCTTTTTTTGGTCAAATTTCGAAAACAATTGAATTTATGTTGAAAAAATTTAATATTCATACTATTTTCCGTATACCATTTAAAATGGATTCAATAATAAGTTTTGGTAAAGATCCTTCAGATAAATTTGAAAAAGGTGGTGTTGTTTACAAGATCACTTGAAAGATCTGTAAGATGACTTATGTGGGACAGACTGGCAGACTTCTTAATACTAGGGTGGAGGAACACAAAAGTGATGTTCGTTTAGGACGTTGTTATAAGAGTGTTCTTGCTAGACATACGAGAGGGTGGGTGACGGACAACTTTGCACGTAGCAACTTTGCACGTGCCCAACTGTGCACGTCGATGGCCGGACGGACAACTGTGCACGTCCAAGACCACAGGAGCCCATCTGTGCACGTCGAAATTTCGACGTGTACAGTTGTCCAAGTACCATCTGTGCACGTGCACAGTTGTCCAAGTGACAACTGTGCAAGAAGAAATTTAGACGTGCACAGATGAGCTCCTGCGGACTTGGACGTGCACAGATGTCACTTTCCTAACTGTGCATGTGCACAGTTGTCACTTGCCCAACTGTGCACGTGCACAGATGTCCCTTGTCCAACTGTGCACGTGCACAGATGTCACTTGTCCAACTGTACACGTGCACAGATGGATCTTGTCTAACTGTGCACGTGAATTCAAGCAATTCGCTGAATTCATGAAATTTAAAGAATTCGAGAAATTTTTGGAATTCATGGAAGTCATGGAATTCACGGAATTCATAGAGTTCATGGAATTCACGGAATTCTCGGCATTCACGGAATTCATGGAATTCACGGAATTCATGGTTGGGTGGTGAGCCCACACTTGTAGTTATTTACTACAAGAAACTATCCACCTAGAAACACTACCCCAATCGGGTAGTGTCACGCCTACCTTGAAAGGGAAATGGCTTAATGGTATACATACATGGAATTCATGGAATTCAGATAATCCAAAGAATTTAGAGAATCCAAAGAATTTAGAGAATTGAAGGAATTTAGAGAATTGAAGGAATTCAAGGTATTCATAGATTTTAAGTAATTTTGAGAATTGAGGGTATTAAGAGAATTTAAGGAATTCAGAGAATGCCAGGCATTCCATGAAATCTATGAATACAAAGAATTCAAAATCCTTAGAATTTACAGAATGGTCTTCATTCCTGGAATTCCCATAATTCCTTGAATTCGTTGAATACCTTGAATTCCTTGAATACCTTGAATTCCTTGAATACCTTGAATTCCTTGAATTCCTTGAAATCCCTGAATTCTCTAAATTCCTTGAATTCTCTGAATTTCTTGAATTTTCTGAATTCCTTGAATTTTCTGAATGCCTCGAATTCTCTGATTCCCTTGAATTCTCTGTATTCCTCTAATTCTATGAATTTTTTTAATTAAATGGATTCCTCGAATTCATGGAAATCTATGAATTCCTTGAATTCTATGAATTCGTCGAAAGTGAGTGTGTGTAAAGTGACATTGGGTAGGGTCGGCCTAGTTTTTCGCGTTTTCGCGTCGGCCCCAGACTCACGGGATTTTCAAAATTTTGCACATGTCCAAACTCTTTCTCCAATTTGTTCTTTAGAATTATAAATTTTCTGGCTATAGTCTAAGAAAGTTTATTATCCAAGAATCGAACTTTGGGCTGCAAAATATTATTCAACTAGCAAATATCGATTGAAACCAATTTTAATAGGTTTCTGAAACTTACCTTTGGAGCGATGGGTATGGTTTTGATATTTGGAACCAATTATGAATTTTGGTTAGAACTAGGCCAATTTATGTGAAATGATGAATAGAGAGAATAAGTAAGGTTTAATTTGTTTTTATGCAAGTTAAACTCTGGAATCCGTCGAACTTTAAACATTCTTGACCTATTTTTTACCCGTGCTTGAGCAACGGAACTTTTTTTCACGCGGGACATAATACCTCATTTTTGCACTTATGGTTTTTTTTCGAGACCCAATAAAAATTGCTTCAATAGATTTTAAAATTAAAAAAAAATACGTGCTTACTTTTTTTGGCATTTGAACCAATCTAGAGGGTGGGACGAAGAAAATTTGAAGAAAAGAAATGTGTACCACACAAATAAATAAACCTTCATATTTCACTAACCAATGACTAAGACAAATATGTAACCCGTCATTACACATCATCACATAAACAACAGTAAAACTTTGATAAAAGTTATTAAACATTTTTTTTTCAACTTCACTTTTTGTTACATCGTAAGAAAATACATCAAATAAATAAACGATTTTGAAAAATCAGACAGATAAGTAATTTAAAAAAAATAAATACCTACCGAGTAGACACGGTAGTTAGTAGTTAGACCCACTGGGAGACTCAAAGAAGCTTAATAAGATAAAAGTATTGAATAGTACATTTCGTGACTAATGCGGACTGACGGCCTTTTTGAAACGAGCGCAATGTTTTTGTAACGAGTCGTAGTTAAGGGCGTATAATTATACGTAGATATAAAGGACCACCCTAGTATCAACCCTTATACGTATGGACATACATAAACGTGCACAGTTGGGCAAGTGACATATGTGCACGTGCACAGTTAGGCAAGTGACATCTGTGCAGGTGCACAGTTAGGCAAGTGACATCTGTGCACGTGCACAGTTGGGCAAGGGACATCTGTGCACGTGCACAGTTGGGCAAGGGACATCTGTGCACGTGCACAGTTGTCCAAGTGACGACTTTGCACGTGCACAGATGGCACGTGCACAGTTGTCCATCTGACCAACAACGTGCACAGTTGTCCGTCCGGCCATCGACGTGCACAGTTGGGCACGTGCAAAGTTGCTACGTGCAAAGTTGACCCCATCCCCGAGAGGGTTTGTTGAATTTGACCATGAGTTTGACTGGGATAATGTTTAAATTTTACTTAGTGAAAGTAATGAGAGAAAGACAGAATTCATGGCAAAACTTTATATTAAAAAACAAAATAAGTTGGCAATTAATTCCAAAAACTGATTTGGATAAATTAAACAAAAGTTATTCTAGTATGATTAATTACATTTAGCAATACGTTTTCATGGGTCTTGACTTTCTCTTATTTCTTGTTTGTTTATAACGGATTTGCCTTTTGACACACACTTAGATCTCAGGTATCGAGGAGATAGCGTCGTTGTTTCGTCGCTGTTCCCACCTGCTCTAATTTTTCTTACCTTGATAAGGGTGCTGTATGAGCACCGAAACGTTGGTAAATATTATAAATGCTTCCATATTGTGATTTGATAATGATAAAAATAAAAAAGACGAAAGAAATAAAAAAGAGAAGGAAGGGGATTTGGTTGGTTGCCTTCTCATTTTTCTTTCCTCTTTTTTATTTTTGTGCAAAGAAACAATTTTTTTTGTTCTTAGAAATTGCAATAGGAGCATTTTGTGGTGTTTGTCCAAATTTGATCGTTCAATTCTTGTTTTATTTTCAGGAATTCTATACAATAACTTGATTATTGGACGTTAAATGGGATTTTGAATTTGATTTTAATCTAATTTAAAATTCTTAAATTTCAGTTTTCTACTAATTCTGATTTAGAGAGTATAATCTTAATATTTATAATATTAATAGTTATAATATTCGCCTCTCTATTCACGCCCTCTCTATTTGTAGAGTCAAATAATAACGAGAAAGTGATATAATGGGCGATTCAAAGTGAAAGTCCAGAGGACAATTCCACTGGTGCTATGACGCTTCATATTAGCTCTAATTAGATTTATTTGACCATGTTAAATGCTCACGTGAAACCTCGCCAAGCGAAAAAAGCCAATTATTTCTCGAAATTCCATCGAAACAGCGTCACGAACGGGGCAAAAAAAATATCATGCACTCGGCAATTTATGAAATAATTGATACACGCACCAGCGACATATTACCGAGTTTCTGTCTGGAAATATCAGTAAACACACACTGGCTTTAATTCACGCGAGGGCGAACATACGGCTCAACTAACGAAATTTTTTTTTTTGCACCCTTAATAGACTTCAGTTACAATATTTAAGTTCGAGAATATTTCGCTCAGAACGATGCCCTGGTGGCTCGGAGGATTTCATTCATCTTCAGATGATACGATTTTTACTTATTTTCCACTCTTCTGAATATTAAAAATGTAAAGTGAATTTTTTTCGGGAACACGGAATATTTGCTTTTTTATTTTGCAGTGAAATAAAATTCGTATTAAATTCTGGGAAGAGACTCGAAGCCGAATTCATTTTTAATATGTCCTAACAAGAACGCTTTGCAGGAAAGATCCTCGACCCCATAAAAAGAGTAAGAGAAAAATGTACTTTCCAAGAAGAATATATGGACAAACCTACTCAAAAGCTGTACTTAACATCTTTTTTTACGACGCAGGAAAGGAAAAAAATGAGCTCAACTTCTCAGGAATGAGCCGCTTTTATGAATAGTAGAGTAAAGCACCTTTTTTAAGGAGACAAGCATCATCAATCGCGCGCTAAGCGCAGCTGTAATTTCTCGGTTTGAGAGGCAAAAATAATTTTGAATACAGAATGAAAATTCCGAATAACTATTTTTTTTTTTTAGATTTATTATTTTATTTATTTGTGACGTTACATAATTATAATCTTACTGAAAATTTCAAAAAAATTCAAAAATATTTATGAAAATTTCTGACATGTCAAATCAAAATGTCAACAAAAAAGTTCGTCTACAACCAAACAGTTAAATTTTCGAACAAAATAGATGAATTCTCAAGACAAAATGTTATAGTTGATATTTCAATCCAAAAACGTTTTTTTGTAAATAAAAAACAGTTGAATCCTTCCAAGAGGATGATTTTTTAATAAAATATTTGAATCGCGAACCAGAACTGATTCGTTTTAAATCAAGAAGATAAATTTTTTGCCAAAAAGATAAATTTTTTACAAAATATAAGAATTCACAACAAGATAGATGCATTTTCATTTAAATAGTTACAATTTCGACCACTGAAATTGCATTTTTTACTAAAATGATGAATTTTCAACCAGAAAAGATTAATTATAAAAAAAATGTAATAGTTGAAAAAGCAAAAGATTTCAATGGAAAAAGATTTAAATTTTAAATAAAAAACAGTTAAATTCATCGAAAAAGACGAATTTTCCGCCAAAAAATAACATCAATTTTCCACTGAAAAAGACATATTTAAAAAAAAATAGTTACATTTACAACCAAGGAGATGAATTTTTAACTAAAATGATAAATCTTCAAACAAAAATAAATTTTCGACAAAATAATTTAGACTTCAACTTAAATAAATTAATTTTTGACCAAAAAGATTAATTTAATGCCAAAAAAGACAGATTTACAACAAAATAGTTATATTTTCAACTAAAGTGATGAATTTTTAAAACGATGAATCTTCGACCAGAAATAAATTTTCAACCAAAAAATTGAAACGTCAACCAAAATAAATTAGTTTTCAACCAAGAAGTTTAATGTTTGGTGAGGATTCAACTATTTAGAAGGAAATTTGTATTTTTGTTATTATTTTAACTGTTTTTGATTTAAATTGAAATCTGATTTCGTTTAAGATATCAACCATTCATATGGGTAAAAACGAATATTTTTTAGATGAGGATTTAACTATTTCGTTGTATATTTGTCTTTTGAACGAATTTACCTGTTTTTGATTTGAAATTGAATTCTTTTTTTGATTGAAATATCTACTATTAAAATTTTGGTTGAGAATCTTTCTGGTGGAAAATTAATCTGTTTTGGTTGAGAATTCAAATATTTTGTAAAAAAGTTGTCTTTATTTGAATGAATTCAACTGTTCTTGATTTAAAATTAAAATATTTTTTGATTGAAATATAAAATGTTACATTTTTGATTGAAAATTCATCTATTTTAGGTAAAATGTCAACTACTTGGTAATAATTGGAACTACATTGTTAAAAAAAATTTTGTTTGAAGTTTCATCATTTTAGTTGAAAATTCATCTTTTTGTTTAAAAATGTAACTGTTTTGTTCAAAATTCTGTTCAGAAAGTTAATTTTCAAGGTTGAAATTAAATTTATTTTGGTTGTGGCCTGAACTATTTTGTTGAAAATTTATTTTTGTTTGAAGATTCATCTTATTAAAAAATTTATCTCTTTGGTTAAAAATGTAATTTTTTGTTCAAAATTCGTGTAGTTTGTTGAAAATTCTTCTTTTTGGCAGAAAATCAATCTTCTTGGTTGAAAATGCATATTTTTACTTGGTAACGATTCAGTTTTATTTCACCATGGAACTGGTTTTTTTAAATTCGTCTTTTTGGATGAATTCAACCTTCTTTGATTTAAAATAAAAATATTTTTTGATTGAACTATCAACTATTGAAATTTTTATTGGGAATTCATCTTTTTGGTTTGAAATTCAACTGTTTTGTTAAAATTTAATCTAATTTGTTCAAAATTAATCTTTCTGATTCAAAATTAATCCGTTTTGGTTGGGAATTTAACTATTTCGTTAAATATTCGTCCTTTTTGATAACACATTAATCTTCACGACAGAAAATTCATCTACTTTGTTGAAAATGACCTTTTTTGTTGAAATTTAGATCTGCTATATCTGAAATCTACAAGAAAAATTTTGAATGTACTAAAGAATATCCGTAAAATTATATTTATGTAACCCCTATAAAAAATGTGTTAATAAATAGTTAATCAATATTTTTATTTTGTATTAAAAACAAAACACGCGCGATTGATAAATGATGAAATGAGTTTAGCTAAGCAGAATATTGAATTAAAAATTTTGTTTATTCAAATATCCACTATTACAAATTTCGTTGAGAATTCATCTTTTTGGTTTGAAATTTAACTACTTGGTTCAAATTTGAACTAATTTGTTAAAAATTAATTTTTTCGGTTGAAAATTAATCTGTTTTAGTTTAGAATTTAACTATTTTGTTGAAAATCGTTTATTTTTGTTAAGACTTCAACTACTTGGTTATAATTTAAACTACTTTGTTCAAACTTCATTTTTTTGTTGGTTGAAGCTTCACGATTTTAATTCAAGATGGATCTCTTTGCTCAAAAATATAACCATTTTGTTAAAAATGTATGCCGTTTGTTAAAAATCTTTTTGACAGAAAAGTAATCTCTTCGGTTGAAAATTCATCGTTTTGGTTGAAAATTAATCTGTTTTAGTTGTACATAGTAGATTTATCTTTTTTGGTTAAAATTTCTACTACTTAGTTATAATTTGAAGCACTTTGTTAAAAATTAATTTTTTGTTTGAGGCTTTAACGTTTCAGTTAAAAATTCATCTCTCAGGTTAAGAATATAACTATTTTGTTCAAAATTTATGTAGTTTCTTGTATATTCTTTTCGACAGAAAAGTAATCTTCTTGGTTGAAAATACATCTTTTTGGTTGAAAGTTTATCAGTTTTGTTTGACGATTTAACTATTTTGTTCAAAATTCGTATTTTTTGGTTAGATTAAACTATTTTTGGTTAAAAATAAATGTTTTTTTAAATCGAAATATCAACAAATCTTTCTGTTTAAAAATTAACCTGCTTTGATTGAGAATTTAGCTATTTTTTTTTAAATTTGTCTTTATGTGGATGAATTCAACTGTTCTTTTTATTAAATTTTTGAAAATTTCTGATTAAACTATAATGAATTATTACATTTTTGGTTGAGAATTGATCTGTTTTTGTTGAAATGTCGACGACTTCGTTTTAATTTGAATTACTTTCTGAAAATTTTTTTTTTTGTTGAAGATTTCTAATTTTTGTTAAAAATTCATTTCTTTAGTTGAAATGCATCTTTTCAATAGAAAACGAATCAGTTTTGTTTGACCATTCAACTATTTTGTTGAAAATTTGTCTTTTTGAATGAATTCAACCTTTTTTTATTCAAAATTAAAATATTTTTTGACTGAAATATCAACTATTACAAATTTGTTGAGAATTCATCTTATTGATTTAAAATTTAAGTACTTTGTTGAAATTTAAACTTCTTTTCAAAAATTCATTATTCTGTTTGGAAACGAATCTGTTTTGGTTGAGAATTCAACTGTTCCGTTGAAAATTCGCCCTCTTTGGTAGAAGATTAATCTTCATGATATAAAATTCATTTACTTCGTTGATGAAATTTCGATTTCCCATATGTGAAATCTACACGAAAAATTTGAATATACTAAATAATCTTAGCAAAATTGGAAATGATAATTTTTCGAGCTGGAAAAGGGAAGGGAAAAGTTCTGTCGCACCCTATCCCTTTCCGAGCTTTATGATTTCTTTACGAAAATTCTCAGAATCATTCTATTTGAAAATCTATGATCAAAAAGTATTCTCTATTCATGCGTCAATTTTTATTTATGTCGATGAAAAAAGTTTTTCTGCTTGAAACATATGATTCAAATATTATAAGTGAGCATAACTTCCTTAATCTTCAATAAGTGTATTAATATTATAGATCAATCGATTTGCCTCGAATCAAGGAATCTTTTCCGTTCTTCCATCAATTTTTAATTGATATTGTAATTGAAGCACTTGAAATTGACTGTTTATCTTCACTCAGTTTTAATGCACCCTTTTATAAAAGGTATGTTGATGATATGTTCATGATCATTCCTAAACAAAAACTACAAGAGATTTTAGACATTTTCAATAGTGTGATTCAAATCTTAAATTTACCTATGGAAAAGAAGTAAACTCCACACTTAATTTTTTAGATATTTCCGTCACAAAAGAAGATAATGAAACTCTTTTAACAAACTGGTACCGCAAAAAAACTTGGTCTGGTAGATACTTACATTTTTTATCACAACATCCATGCTCTCAAGAAAAAGGGATGATCTTTGGGCTTATTGATAGAGCTATTAAATTGTCTTCCTCACAATTTAGAAAACAGAACATCCAATTATTACGACAAATTTTGATTAATAATGGCTATCCACTTAATTTAATTAATAAATCATTTAAAATAAGAATTGATAACATTTATAATTCAGGGAATAAAACAGAATCACAAAATTTCAAAGCTTTTACAGTAGTTCCATATGTTTCTGGTATTACTCATAAATAGCTTCAATATTAAGACAAAAAGGCATAAAAGAAATATTATTTACTGTTTCGACTGTTTAAACTGTGACTGTTGTTAAATTGGACACACAGGTGGACCATTAAATTATACAATCAAAGAACATCAACGTCATAATTCAAATATAGATAATATCATGGCACTCGAAAGACATAGAATTGAGACTGGTCATGATTTGGATTTCCAACATCCAAATTTTCTCCTAATTCATCAAAAATGTGAATTTAAATCAATTATATTTGGCCAACGGCCATACCACGCTGAAAACCCCAGTTCTCGTCAGATCACTGAAGTTAAGCATCCTTGGACGCGGTTAGTACTTGGATGGGTGACCATTCAAGAATACTGACATGAGTGCTGTTGGCACATCGTGGGTGTGGTGAGCCCACACTTGTAGTTATTTATAACTACAAGAAAAACCTAGAAACACTACCCGAATCGGGTAGTGTCACGCCTACCCTGAAAGGGAAATGGTTTAATGGTATATATATATATATATATATTTATTGTTATTATTTTATTATTAACAGTAACAATGCTTATTATA
>CAKNYM010032494.1:0-15344 GCA_932195095.1 Andricus curvator
TGAATTGATTAATCATGAATGGAGTAATTAATGAATTACTCCGATGTGCAATTATCTGATCTCCTGGAATCTGCTCTTGTCTTTCGATAAAGACCAAAGAAAATCACCCGACGACAATGAATACTCTAAAAAATCTCTAAAATACTCTAGAATACTCTAAAATATCTCTAAAATTGAAGAAAACATGGATCGATGAAATTTGTATTAGCTGATAAAATTTTAAAATGATATAATTGAAAGAAATGGAAAAAAGGATTAGGAAAATCTGTCAATATTCTCAGTATTGAAGGTAATCTTAAATAAAATGCAAAAATAAGGAAAACTCCAAACAGAAATTGAACGGGTTAACCGATTTTTTTCTATCTTTTTTTGATCGTCTCGTAATTATGTAACGAACCTAATGCAGCATATTAAAATTCAATTTCTGCATATTTGACTAATTATCAATTTCGTTCAAGCGGCTCGAATCGTGTCGCACGGCAACAATGGGAAGGACGGAAGAGTTACGACCGACCCCCTGGGTTCAAGCATCCTCGAAAAAGTTCACGGTGAATTAGACGAGGCTTTTCCATTTACTTTGAAACGCCTGCTTTCGAGTGTACTGTGCGCGCTTTCCCGGCGGCGGATTGCTCGTTTCCAGGCGCATAAATGAAGCAGATTTTCAATTAATTAAAAAAACAAAAAAACAAGACAGTTTTTCAAAAAACGAAGACTTTAGTTTTATGCATTATGCCATTGAGATTATGTGGTTAAAATATTACATCAAACAATTCATCCGTGTAGGAGGAAAATGGGATCAACGAATACATGGGCTAAAAATCAAGCCTGAGGAAGCGCCTTAAGCATGGTTACCGAATTGAATATAATTTAAAAACTAAAAATTTGATTTAAAGATATTTCGGAAACAATCAACTGCGATTTCCAAGTTTTTCATTTTTTGAAGCCTAAAATGCATACAAATGAAATATTTTAGCCAGATTTTCTTGGAATATTCATCACCTATCATTGATTAATGCGCACTACGAGGAGTCCAAAAATGAGGTTTTTTTAAGAATTTTCTAGTGCCAATTAAGATGAATGAAATATCGCGATATGACAAATATTGAATTTACAGGGGTCAAGAAGAAAGATGAGGATTTTTGGAGGCATATCCAGGCATTTGATGTTCTGGGACTGGTAGAGACGTGGGTAGAGAAAAGAATAGGATAGAATAGAGCCAAAGCTGCCGAGGGGCCATAGGTGGAGGCTACAGGAGGCGGTCAGAGTGAAGAAGGAAGGAAGGGTTAGTGGGTGAATTATAACGGGGGTTAGGAATGGCTGAGAGGAAAAATTTCATGGAGGGGGAGGGGGGTTGGGCGTAAAAATGAGGGCAGTAAAGATAGGAGGAGTGACGTGTAAGTTTGTGACAGTGTAGAATAAGGATGGGATGGAAAGGATTAAAGAAAGGGTGAAAGCCTTGCTAGGCGAAAGAGAGGACGGTATGGTGGTATTGGGTGGGGACTACAATGCGAGGATGGGCAGAGAAGGGGGCCTTTACAGGGAACGGGAGCGCTTCGAAAGGAAGTCAAAGGATAAGATAATAAATAATGAGGGGGAGATTCTAAGGGACTGGATGGAGGATAGAGGCTGGTCGGTTGCGAATGGTATGGTAACAGGGGATGAAGAGGGAGAATATACATACGTAAGTAAGGTAGGGCTATCGGTGATAGACTATGTAGTCATGAACTTGCGACGGTGGGAGGAGACGGAGAGATTCGCAGTGGAAGCCATTACGGTTGCGCATGAAGGGGGAGAGCGGTGGAAGGCAAGGTGGGGAAGAAGTGCCGATGGGGGAGAGGGTGAGCTGGACGAGGGAGGCGATAGAGAAGTATCAGGAGCAGTGAGGGAAGGTACGCTTTGGAGGGGAGTCGCTGGAAGAGATATAGGAGGATTTGAAAGAGGAAGTGAAAGGGCGTGTGCAAAAGAAGGTATTCCGAAAGAATGAGAAAGGAATAGTGAAGCCGTGGTGGGATAGGGAATGTAAAATGATGAAAATGAAGGTGAAGAGGAATTACGAGAAGTGGAAAGAGGGAACTGAGAGAAGGGAGGAGTACATAGAAATCAGGAAGGGGTTTAGATTGGTGTGTAAGAAGAAAGAACAGGTAAACGAGAAAGATATGGAAGATGAATTGGGAAGTGTTAAGACAGGGGGCGACGTGTCGAAGATAATAAATAGGTTTACGAAGCGTAGAGTGGGGATAAGCAAGAAGATAGGGAGTGAGGAGTGGAGGCAGTTTTTTAAAGAAATGTTTAAGGGCTCAGATTACACAGAAGAGAGATGATGGGAGTAGAAGAACGAGGGAGGCAGAGATGGAGAAGTTGAATGACGAAGAGATAGAGAAACAGATAAGGAAGTTAAGAAGGTCAAAGACAGCAGGGCTGGATGAGGTAGAGAATGGAGCGTGGCTGTTTAATACACAGGAGGTAAGGGAGAGGCTAAAGGAGGTAGTGAAGAAAGTATGGGGAGGGAAGGCAATGCCAGGAGGGTCGAGAGAGAGGTTCATAGTGCCACTGTATAAGAAAGGAGATAGAAGTAGGCAGGATAATTATGAGGGGATTACGCTAATGGATAGGGCCTACAAAGTGTACGCGCGGAGGGATTCTGGATGGATAGGGGGTAAAGGCAAGGGTGTCTGATTAGCCCAGTGTTCGGCAAACTTTGTGCTCACTTTTTCAGGTATGGTCAGGCCCGTCCCGGCTTAATTTTTTCTACTACTTTTCGTACTGTTCACGGACCTGAGTGTGGGTGAGCTTACTCCGACGGGCGTCTTTTTTCCACTGAGAGGTCAAACTAAGGAAATTTAAAAACTTTTAATTTTTCAACTAGCGATTTGAAAATATTATAATCAGCGTCTAAGAATTTTTACGATTCCAATTATATATTACTTGCCTAGAAAAGCTGAAAATTTGAAGGAGTTTAATATCGAAAAACCAAGTACATTCCAAGATTCCAAGTACATTACTTTTAAATGGCGGATTGTAGAATTAAGACATTTTTTATTTCAAATTTTTATCCCATTTTCCAACAAAGGACCCCTGAGAGAAGGGTTAGTGTGTCCAAGCTCGCAGGTACCTGACCAGAAAGTAGGTCGGTCAGGCCGGTCAAGGTGCCCTGACTTGGTCAAGAGCGTGCCGACCACTGTCCTAGCCCAACGCTTTTTGCGATTTTAATCGCAGATACGGGAAGTAAGCTAGAGGCCGGAGTGTTTTAAGGACTTAGGGTAGGAGGGGTTAGAATTTGGTCACTCGCGTATGCAGATGACATAGTGTTGCTAGCAAGAAGCGAGGAGGCCATAAAGGAGATGGTGAAGAGGCTGAGAAGATACCTGGATAAGAATAGGTTAGAGCTGAGTGCGGAGAAACCCAAGGAGAATGAAATTGTTTGACTCTGGACATAGGAGAGGAATGTAAAGTGAACACTGGGGTTTGCAATGAATAGACCTAATTAGATTGTTAGCAGGGAGGCGGGGAGAACGAGTT
This sequence comes from Andricus curvator, assembly GCA_932195095.1. Lineage (NCBI taxonomy): Eukaryota > Metazoa > Arthropoda > Insecta > Hymenoptera > Cynipidae > Andricus > Andricus curvator. The sequence continues at coordinate 3,520 of CAKNYM010032494.1, forward strand.
TAGGGATTCTAACAGGGAGTCAGGCCTGTAAGTATGAGGAACTTTTTGGAAGAGGGGGCAAGTGAGCTGGTTAGGTGGTGTTGGTGGGAGAAGGAGAACAAGGGAGGAGGGGGGAAGATGTAGGTTGGAAGAGAAAGGTATTTTAGAAGGAATTAGCTACAGAGGGATGAAGTAAGAAGGAAACATGAGGAGGGGAGAAAGGTGTATGAGGTGGTGAAGAAGAACGGCATGGAGCGAGAGAAGGCAGAAGGGGAGGAGAGAATAAGAGGGTCAAGGTTCAATGGGAATTATGGGTGGATTATGCCAAGGGAGAGAGCGCAGTATTCGTGTGAGAAAGGAGAGAAAGGAAGACAGGGGCTTATAGCAAGGATGAGGCGTGGGTGCATTGAGGGTTTTAATAGGTTCTGGATTCCTAGGGAAAAGAGAATGTGTGAATTGTGGAGGAAGGGGTATGCAAGGGTGGGACAGTGGCTAGACGAGTGCGAGAAAGTGGAAAGCAGTGAGATAAGCATGGAGGTATTACTGCATGAAAGAGGGGATAAAAGGGCGGTTGCATGGGTGAAGGGGGTTTTGAGTGAGATGGAAAAGAAGAGAAAGAAGGTGGAAGAGGATTGGAGAAGGAAAGATTTTAAAGGGGAGAGGAAGTAAATATAAGCGAAATTGTAAATATCGTGAATAATTAGTTGATGAGTATTGGATAGTAACCTCGGAGGCAGAGGTTGGCAATGCAAGGCAAGGCGAAAGATAGGCACCTGCGTGCGAGGCGAAGCGAAGAAGACAAAGCGATATGAGCGAGCGTGGTGTGGATGGCCTTTAGTTTCTAAGGAATAATTCTGAGAAAAATTCTGTGAATCGTGGAGGTGTAAGCAAGGCAATTTTTGTGGGCCAGCAGGCCGAAAAATAAATGTTTATCTATCTAGTAACCTCTTAAGAAATATTCAAGAAATAATTTCTACACAATAACTTTCAATTTAGAGCCTCCAATCCCCTTTTATAGTTCCCGGAAAATGCCCCAGAAAATGCAAAATAGAATTTGTCTATGAAATTCATCTTGAAGACGGTATTTTTTGAAATTTTTTCAGCATGAGTAATTTTTTATCCATAAGTGAAGTGTTTCCAAGTATTTTTAAAACAATTTTTAATTATCGAAACAATTATTATTTTTCTAAAGAATTGTCTCCTCTGTAAGTGGTGAAAATTTATTATCTTTCGGGATAAATGATATTGTAGTGTATGTCACTAATTGAGATACTACAGATATAAAGTTGATGAATGTCAAAAGTAGTATTTCTTGTTTAACATATTTGGCAATTATTTAAACATTTTTCATTAGTCTAAACACTTTTTTTCTTCTTGAAATCGTAAAAAGTTATTCTTTTTCGGAATTGATCACACAATTAACGGATGTTGAGAGTATGTATTATTTTCCTTCTGAAGGATTTTTAACAATTATTCAAACAATTTTCGCTTGTTTAAACAATTTTCTTCCCTGTGAATCGTGAAAATTTATTATTTTCTGCAAATAATGACATAGACAACGAATGTTGAAAGTAATATTTTTATGTTTAAGATTTTTCGCAATTCTTTAAACAATTAATACTCACTCGTTTGCGCCTTTTAATACGAAAAGTGGAGAAAATTTTAGTTTTCAGGAATCTCTTACAGTTATGTCGCTTATTATTCAGTATGTTCTTATCTCAGAACGTATACCCTATATTGTTAAAAGAATTAAATTCAATTGCTCTCAGAAAAGTATAGTCCTTTTTCTTCTTAAAATTATTTCTGTGTTCTGCTTCATTTATATACTTAAGAAAAGACCGATGATTCGGTGACACCTGAAACACTGCATTAAGGGATAACACTGCTTACAAAACTTAACCTGGAACAGTAAGAAATACAAATATACTACCGACAGAAAGTTTCGGTAAATTTCCTTTAACCGCTTGAAAATCCTTTTTTCACTTAAAATACAAATATCTGTGCAGAAAGTGTATCAACACTTTGTAATAAGGATGATTTGAAATATTAGGAAATTTCGCATCCAATCCGACTACAACGGAATTATTTTAATGAACGAGTCAAGAAATATACAGGGTGTTTTTTTTAACTTGAGACAACGAAATATCTCAAAAAATACGCATCCTACGGAAAAAATGTCTGGAATGAAAACTGTTTATTTTCGAGGGGAAAAAAGGATTTGCTAAAATTTACCCCACCCCCACAGGAGGCAGGGGTGGTGGTAACTTTGTAATTTGAAATGGCAACCCCAATTTTTTATCACAGATTCAGATTCTCCTTTACGAAATACGTAAGTTTTATTCGGAAAATTTGTTTCGATTCGCGATAGATGGCGCTGCAATTGCGAAAAATGAAATTGTTGACACTACTTTTAGCTCTACCCAGTAATAACGACGCGGACGTAGTAGTTGTCTATTCTCTTCGGGGTGCTTAATTTCGGTGAGTCCCCTTGCCTCTCACCATCCATCTACAATCCTCGACGTCATTCCGGCCGAGCGATAACCGCGTCTGTCCGTGCTTAACGTTTATTCATTAGGAAGGTTGATTGTGTTCATTTGATTTGGGTGTGTTGGTAGCTTTTGTTTGGGTTATTGTTGTTGGTCACGTTCGTTTGAGTTGGTTTGGGTGTCGTTGTATTTCCTCATTACCTTACTTCATTACTTTTACAATGGAAATTATATCTCAGCAACAGAAGATTGAAATGATTCTCATTTATGGAGAAAGTGTCAGGAATATCAATGATGCTCTCACGCTTTATGCTCAACGCTTTCCAGAAAGTGTTCCTTCACGCGCTTCTTTTTACCGGGTTGTCCGAAACTTCATCACTGACGGAAGTGTATAACCGAAAAAAAGGAAGCGTCAAGTAACAGTTACTGGAGTTGATAATGAAATTGCAATTTTAGCTGCAGTCACTCATGACCCTCATGTTAGTACTCGACAACTAAGCCGCGATTCCGGAATGTCTCTATCCAGTTTTTGGAAGGTATTAAAACGTAATAATTATCATCCGTATCATATTTCACTGCATCAAGAACTTCATGGCAATGATTTTCAGAACCGAGTGACATTTTGTCAATGGGCGATTCAGCAGATACAAGGAAACCCGAATTTCTCTTTTCTGGTACTCTTCACAGATGAGTCGTCTTTCACAAACCATGGTAACGTTAATCGGCACAACATGCATTATTGGAGTGTAGAAAATCCACATTGGTTGCGTGAAGTTGAGCATCAGCGTCCATGGTCCGTGAACGTTTGGTGTGGAATGATTGGAGATCAACTTATCGGTCCGTATTTTATTGATGGAAATTTGAACGGTGAAAAATATCGTAACTTTTTAGAAAATCAACTTCCAATATTGCTGGAAGACCTAAGCTTGGAAATGCGACACAACATGTGATTTCAACATGACGGTTGTCCAGCACATTATGCGGCAATCGCGAGGGAAGTACTCAATCTCGAATTCAATGGACAATGGATCGGTAGAGGAGGTCCAGTAAATTGGCCTGCCAGATCGCCAGATCTTACGGCGCCGGATTTCTATTTGTGGGGTTATCTAAAGAATCGCGTGTATCAAGAAGTGCCCACAACTCGTGATAACATGATCGAGCGAATCAGGTCTGCTTGTGCACAAGTATCACCAGACACAATTCGCAGTTTTGTGGAATCTTTCAAAGCTCGGATTAACAAGTGCATCGAAGTGCGAGGACACCATTTTGAGCACTTATTGTAAAATAATTAATCGAAATCAAGCATCCCTGTGGTGAGAGGCAAGGGGACTCACCGAAATCAAGCACCCCGATGGATGGTGAGAGGCAAGGGGACTCACCGAAATTAAGCACCCCGAAGGGAATAGACAACTACTACGTCCGCGTCGTTATTCCTGGGTAGAGCTAAAAGTAGTGTCAACAATTTCATTTTTCGCAATTGCAGCGCCATCTATCGCGAATCGAAACAAATTTTCCGAATAAAACTTACGTATTTCGTAAAGGAGAATCTGAATCTGTGATAAAAAATTGGGGTTTCCATTTGAAATTACAAAGTTACGCCCACCCCTGCCTCCTGTGGGGGCGGGGGTGGGGTAAATTTTAGCAAATCTTTTTTCCCCCTCGAAAATAAAAAGTTTTTATTCCAGACATTTTTTCCGTAGGATGCGTATTTTTTGAGATATTTTGTTGTCTCAAGTTAAAAAAAACACCCTGTATACCTTCAAACTGAACAGTTTTTTTTAGAAGGTTAATGACGAATCTCGGCCTTTTGACTTCCCACAAATTTATATTGGTAACGTTAAACATTATTATATTGTAATTTAAAATCTTGAAAATTTAACTATTGCAGAAGAAAACATTAAAAATTGCATCATTTTGTGTTAAGCACATCAAATATTGAAGACCACTGATATATATTTTTAAGGACGTATTTATTTTGGTCATCAAATAAATAAAGTGGAGCAGAGAAGTAATTTTAAGGAAAAAAAGGATCATACTTATCTTAGAGCAATTGAATTAAATTCTTTAAACACTATAGGGTATACGTTTTGAGATAAGGAAATGCTGAATAATAAGCGACAAAGTGTAAGAGATTCAAAGAACTAGACTCTTCTCCAATCAATCGTTTAAATAATTGCGAAAATTCTCACACAAGAAAATATAAATCTTAACATTTGTTTATTGTGTCATTAATTACAAAAAAAAAACTGTTCGCGATTTATAGGGAAGAAAATTGTTTAAACAAATGAAAATTGTTTAAAAAATGTCTAAATATCGTTCAGAAGAAAATATTACTCTCAACATCCGTTAATTGTGCCATTCATCCCAGAAAATAATAACTTCCCGAGTAAAAATTCTTCGACTTGGTTTCGACTTGAATTGCCCCCAATCAAGACATGCTAAAGTCGAAAAGTTCGACTCCAGCATGTCTCCTTATTGATACGGAGCCAGACTTCAATTTATGTCTTGGAGACAAGTTTCTGTGTCTTGAGGACATATATTTATATCTTGAGTCGAATTTTTATGACTTCGAGTCGAGCGGTTTATAATTTCGAGTATATACCACCCTGAAAGAAAGGATCAGTCTGACTGTCATAAAAGCTAATCTTTGTTAATAATTAAACAATTTTGTACATTTTTATACAATATATATATTGAATCAATATTAATTTATAGATTTTAATTTGTATTATACTTGTTTGACGACGATACCGAAAATGTTGTTTGTTTTTACGTAATTCTAACGGTTTAGGAGATCCTTATAGAAAATTACAATTTTCATTTTTGTGAGGAAAATTTTTCAGGGTTATACTTTTTCAGACCCACAGATTCTGAATTTTTAAATTAAAAATAACTAATTTAATATTTACAAATTTTTCATTCCTTAATTTTAATCCTTCGCATCTGTTAACAGTCTCATTCGAGTTTTCATTTCTGATTCGAAAAGGTTCGTCTTGAGAGAAGTTACGCCGACTTGAAATCACCATGCTGAAACCATAAAAGTAAGACCTTGTCTTATGTCTCGTCTCAGTTTTGAGACGCAGCCAGACATTGATGTCTTGGAGACGAACTCAAGACATCGCCAAGTCGAACTCAAGACGTAGCATTTTTACTCGGGTTCTCACTTTTTACAGGGTGAAAAGGTTGTTTAAAGAAATAATAACTTTTTACGATTTTAGGGAGAAAAAACTGTTTAAACTAATGAAAAATGCTAAAAGAATTAGGAAATATATTGAACAAGAACTACTACTCTTGACATTCATCAAATTGATATAATTTATTCCGAAAAATAATAACTTTTCACGACTCACAAGGGATGGGGGAATTGTTTAAACAAATAATAATTGTTTAAATAATTCAAAATTATTTGAAAATACTTGGAAACCCTCCACTTATAGATTACAAATTATTCATGTTGAAAAAAATTTCAAGAAATACCGTCTTTAGCATGAATTTGATAGAAAACTGTCATTTTGAATTTTTTCGGGCATTTTCCGGGCACTATAAAAGGGGATTGGGGTCCAAATTAAAAGTTATTGGATGGAAATTATTCTTTGAATATTCCTTAAGAGGTTACGATACTTTAATTCACAAAAAGTTTATAACAAGTACATCTTTCTCCCATTTTTTCAATTCAGTACTGATAGGGTTATTCTCCACGCAGAGGGCACTTTCGAAAAAAGTGAATTTAAAAAAAAATATTTGTTCCAAATGATTTTTTTAGTAAACATTAGGTTCGTTACCATTAAAACAAGAACTTATGAAAGTATTCACGCTATACATTTATTTGAGAGGCTAGTGGAGACTTTTGACGTCGCACCCATTTTCCATCTTTCTTGTAACTAGAATTATTCCTGAATAAAGATTATAGTTTAAAGACTGAAGATTAGGTAGAAATAAAATAATTTTTGTTAATTTTATATCCTGAAATCCCGGAAAATGTATTAAAATACCTGAAGAGCTCTGAAAACCCCATAAAATCATCGATACAGGTCCTGTAAAACCCTTCTATATCTTCCGAAATTCTAGGAAATTCTTTAAAACCACATGCCCTTTCTTTTGAATCCCTTAAAATTATTAAAACGCTCGGAAATCCCTTGAAATTGTTTAAATCTCTTAAAAATTCATTGGAATCTCTTGAAATACCCTAAATTAATTCAAAGTCTCTAAAATTTCTGTGAACTATTGAAATAAATAAGAAAATTCTAGGAATCATTTAAAATTTCCTAATATATTTCAAATTCTTTGATATCTTTTGAAATCCCTTGAAACTTTTTAAAGCTCTCTTGAAAAAATTCTTTAAAATATTTCAAATTCTTTCATCATTTTGGTCAATTGATCCTCAGGATCAATTAAATAAAAACTTTTAAAAAATTCAAAAAAATCCATTCAATTGAGTAGAAGTGAGCAAATTTAGACGAATTTAAGTGAATTTTAAAAATTCCAAAGAATTCCAAAGAAATAAAATAATGCAGGACAAATTGATAAGAACTCAGTGTGAATTACAGAAGAATAATTTTAAATCTCTTTAAATCTTAGAAACCCTACTAAATACCTCACTTCTCTTGAATGAATTCTTTGAAATCCAATGAATTTAAAGCTTTGTATAACTTTCATAAGTGAAATAAATCGAAAAATATTTTTTAAATTACTTATAAAATAATAAATTATGTATGTTATTTAAAGGTTATTTTTTTGTAACCAAGTACTCACAAATTGCACCTTAGATGTTGCTTTATTTGAGCTTCAGTCTTTTCAATGGGATTTTCATTAATTTTTTGACGCCTTTCTCTTTCAGCCTCAGCTCTTCTTTCTTTTTTTAATCTTTCCTCTTCTTTTAAAAATTTTGATGGTGCATTCGATTTTTAACTTTTACTTTTGACCATTTCGCTGTTTATTTTTCTACTAAAAACAGAAACACACGAAGAAAATGTTAAAATTGATAAATAAACAGCACTTTGAAGAAAAACTTAATAAGTTTATACTTTTAATTTAATGAACAAAATAAGCACAATTTTCTCAAAACATTCATAATAAATTGGTGATAATCTTTTATAGTTTTACATAAATGAACGATATTAAACAATTATCTCGCGTTTTTTTTTATCCGAAAGATGAAGTTAAAGTTTTTGTGAATTTGTTCATATAATATATAATCAGTGTCAACAAACTGGTTACCTGGATATGTGAGGCTGCAAATCTGGGTATCGGAGCAATCGCGCAGTTTTTTTAGAGCACCAAACAATAAAAAAGTGCTCAAACGGTGAAAAGAAACTATTAAACGAGAAGGTTGTAAAGTGAAGCTTTATTTTATGTTTAAGTATAATAATTTTAATAAATTATTATCTATTATAAGCAAATTATAACTTACTTTAATCATTTGCGCTTGAACTCTTGTGCTTAATAAAATTCAGTAAAAAATAACTGTAAATAAAAATCATTATTTTTAACTTAAATGTGTTCCAAAATTTTATTATCCTCGCACGAAAAAGTATTATACGAAAATTATTATAGGTTTGTAATGTATTTCCTATAATTTGTTCGCGGTTATAAACATAATAGGATTGTTGATGTGTAAACATCGTAGACCTCGATATGGGGAGTCGCGCCTGAGTCGAGTGAAACCACGACTCGAAAGTGTAACGCAAGCCTCTGACATAAGCGTTCTGTCATGTGTCAGAGACACTGAAGGAGCCTCTCCCCCCCCCCCCCCGCCCTATATATATAAATATATATATATATATATATATATATATATAAATTGTTCTTTCGGAACATATTGATATTTTTGGAAAGCATTAAAATGTGATGTTTTTCAAACAACTTGTAATAAAATTAACACATACTACCTTTCATGTATGCCCATAAAACGGGTACGTTTGTCCCCTTTCATGCAATAATTGAAAGACAATTTACAGTTTATTATTATTAAAACTAGGCTACTTGTTCAGCCTATTGGAAAATAGATGTCTGCAAACTTGCTTACACTTCCATTTTTTACAGAATTTTCTTACAACTAACCCTTAAAACTAACATCCTTCCACACCTTATATCTAACGCCGCTCGCTCTTATCGCATTGCCTTCCTCGCTTCGCCTAGCCTCGCTCGCATGTCCCTACTTTCTTGCTTGCCTCGCATTACCAAACTCTGCCTCCGCGACTAATACCTAATACTTATCTACTATTTACAATATTTACAATTACTTATATTTACTTCCTCCTCTATTTACAATCTTTCCTTCTCCATTCCTCTTCCTCCTTCCTTCTCTTCTTCTCCATCTTACCCAATACTCCCTTCACCCATGCTACTGCGCTTTTGTCCCCCCTTTCATACATCAATACCTCCATGCTTATCCCACTCCTTTCCACCTCCACGCACTCCTCCAACCAGTGCTCCACTCTTGCCTCCCCCTTCCCACATAGTTCACACATCCTCTTTTCCCTATCGAGCCAGAACCTATTGAAGCCCTCCATGCACCCACATCTCATCCTCGCTATAAGCTCCTGACTTCCTTTCTCTCCTTTCTCACACAAATATTGCGCTCTCGCCCTTGGCATAATCCACACGTAGTTCCCATTAAACCTTGTCTCTCTTATTCTCTCTTCCCCTGCTGTCTTCTCTCTCTCCATGCTGTTTTTCTAAATCAACTCATATACCTTCCTTCCTTCCTCATGCATCCTTCTCAATTCATCAATATGCAGTCCATTCGTTCTAAAATACCTTTCTCTTTCAACCTCCATCTTCCCACCCCCTCTCCTGTTCTCCTTCTCCCACCAACACTCCTTAACCAGCTTACTTCCCCCTCTTCAAAAAATTTCTCATATTTACACGCTCGACTCTTCGCTAGAATCCCTACACTCGTTCTCCCCGTCTCCCTCCTGACAATATAATTAGGCGTGTTCCTTGCCAACCCCAGTGTCCACTTTACATACCTCTCCTGTATCCTATTTACCTCTTCGCTTTCCTTCCATCCCCACACCTCTACTCCATACAATAGCACACTCATCACTAGTGAGTCAAACAATTTCATTCTCCTTCCAAAATCATCTGCGAATAACTTCTTTCCCAACCCCCACACCTGCCTCATCACCACATTTGCCCTCCTCACTCTCTCTTTTATGTGACCATCCACTCCGCCATTCCTCCGAAACAAGAAGCCCAGGTACACAAACTCTTTCACCGCCTGCACCGCCTTTCCCTTCCACTTCCACTCCCCTTCCTTATCCCTTCCACCTCCTTTTCTGAAAACCATAACCTTGGACTTTTCCGCATTCAGTTCTAACCTGTTCTTATCCAGGTATCTTCTCAACCTCTTCATCATTTCCTTTAAGGCCTCCTCGCTTTTTGCCAACAACACTATGTCATCTGCATACGCTAGCGACCAAATTCTAACCCCTTCTATCCTGACTCCTCCTACCACTCCGGCCTCCAGCTTACTTTCCATATCCGCAATTAAAATCGCAAAAAGCGTCGGGCTAAGCGGACACCCTTGTCTTAACCCCCTATCCATCCAGAATCCCTCCGAAATCCCCTGTCCTCCTCTTACCTTATCTTTGGTTTCTTCATATATCTCCCTTACCCTCTCGATCAGGCCTCTCTCCACTCCCCTCTCCTGCATCGCCTCCCACAACCTCCCCCTATCCACCGACGGAAACGCGCCTTTTAGATCCACAAAAAACGCGTACACTCTCGATCCCTTCTTCGCTAATTCTCTATCCACCACGTGCTGCAGAACGTAGATATTGTCGATAGTACTCCTACCTGCCCTAAAGCCCGCCTGCGTCTCTGGCAATATTCCTTTCCCCTCGACATCCTTCCGCAGCCTCTCCGCTACTACCATCGCGTATACTTTATACGCCGTATTCATTAGCGTAATCCCCCTATAATTTTCCTGCCTATCCCTCTCTCCTTTCTTATGCAGAGGCACTAGTAATCCTTCTCTCCACCCTCGTGGGAATCCCTCCCCCCTCCATACTTTCTTCACTACCTCCTTCAGCCTCTCCCTAACCTCCTGTGTACTAAACAGCCATGCTTCGTTCTCTAGCCCATCCAGCCCTGCTGATTTTGACCTTTTTAACTTCCTTATCTGTTTCTCTATCTCCTCGTCATTCAACTCCTCCATCTCTGCCTCCCCCGTTCTTCTACGTCCTAAACGTCCTAGACCTATTTATTATCTTCCAGACGTCCCCTTCTGTCTTAACATTTCCTAACTCCTCCTCCATCTCTTTCTCCTTTTCCTGTTCTTTCTTCTTACACATCAATCTAAACCCCTTCCTCATTTCTACGTACTCCTCCCTTTTCGCAGTACCCTCTTTCCACTTCTTATACTTCCTCTTCACCTTTCTTTTCATCTTTTTACATTCCCTATCCCACCACGGCTTCACCATTCCTTTCTTCTTCTTTTTGAATACCTTCTTTTGCACGCACCCTTTCACTTTCTCTTTTAAATCCTCCCATATCTCTTCCACCGTCTCCCCTTCGAAGCGTACCTTCCCTAACTGCTCCTTATATTTCTCTATCGCCTCCCTCGTCCAGCTAACCCTCTCCCCCGTCGACACTTCTTCCCCACCTTGCCTTCCGCCGTTCTCACCCCTTATCCACAACCCTAATGGCTGATGGTCTGATTCTACCCTCCCTTCTACTACGAATTTCTCCATCTCCTCCCACCCTTGCATAATTATAACTATATAATCTATTACCGATACCCCCACCTTACCTACGTATGTGTATTCTCCCTCTTCGTCCCCAGTTGCCATACCATTTGCCACCCCCCAGCCTCTATCCTCCATCCAGTCCCTTAGAATCTCCCCCTCCTTATTTATTAACCTATCCTTTGAGTTCCTTTCGAAGCTCTCCCCTTCCCTGTAAAGGCCCCCTTCCCTCCCCATCCTCGCGTTAAAGTCCCCACCCAGTACCACCATACCCTCTTCTCTTTCACCTAACAGGTCTTCCACCCTTTCTTTAATTCTTTCCATCCCATCCTTATTGTACACTGTCACAAACTTACACATTACCCCTCCTATCTTTACTTTCCTTATTTGCACTCCCTCCCCCTCTACCTCTCCGTGAGCTTCTTCCTCTAATCCATCTCTAATCCCCGTTATAATTCCCCCACTAGCCCTTCCTTTCTTCTTCACTCTGACCGCCTCCTGGAGTCTCCACCTATACCCCTACCACATCAAATTCCTGGATATACCTCCAGAACTCCTCATCCTTCTTCTTTACCCCTGCTACGTTCCAGTAAACCACCTTCACAACTCCTCTACCCTGCATTACCCCCGCCCCCCTACTTCCTACGAAACAAATTCCCCTGCACTTCCT
>CAKNYM010032511.1:0-21961 GCA_932195095.1 Andricus curvator
AAGTGTTTCATATTGCATTCAATATCGTATTTACATTAATTTTATTTGAAAGAATTTTGTCCTGCATTATTACCCTATTTTCGTGAAAAATCACTTTTTGTCCTATGTTTTTATACAGTTCTTGGGCTACATTACTTTTCGGGGAGGGGGGGGGGATTGTCTAAAATTGATAACGTAGTTTATGGACAGCCCCTTATATACAATACCCTTTTTTCATAAGAAAACAGTCATTACATTCCAATGGAATTACTTCCACGCAGTTACTGCTGCCTAGAGTTCCTCTAGGGAGAGTTGTGTCACGTTACCCCCTCCACTAGCCGACGCGAAGCCGGAATCGGAAATACGTAGCGAAGCGCGAAACATTTAAAGTATTCTAGATGTCTCAATCAGCAAAACTTTAATCAAAAAGCCAAAAACAAAAAAGAAGCAAAACTTTAAGAAAAGGTTAAGTGTCATCTATTTCCATGCAGTCTTTGTTATGAAAATACACTTTTTTAATGAAAAAACAATAGTGTCGTGTTGCATTTTCTGAAAAAAAATGCCATAATAGTTCTGGCCAAGGTTTTTACTTAAGATAAATCCCAAACGATCCTAAGCTTAAGCAATTATGGATGGAGAGTATTAATCGATATTATTGGATACCTCACTCGAAATCAGCTGTTTGTGAGGTAAGATTTTAATTTTCAATAAATAATGTAATAAAAGTCGGAAATGTACCTTATTTTTTCACAATTGCAGGTAAATTTTGACGGTAACATGTGGGAACTATTATTTACTATTCAAACAGTGTCAGAACATTAAATTTGACTTGAAAGTCGCGCCAATTTCAAAACATCCGATTCCGCTTTCGCGGCACCAATGAGAAGCGGAGTAAGCGGTGACACAACTCTACCTAGAGGAACTCTACTGCTGCCTAGAGATCCTCTAGGGATGCTCTAGGGAGAGTTGAGACACGTTTCCCCTTCCAATGCTCGCCGCTGTACCGGAACTTGATATTTCACTGCGGCGCGAAAAGTTTGAAAAATGACGTGTAGCGCAATACGTGACAGCACGCGAGCGAGCATTGAGAAATTTTCGTATTTAAGCAAAAGTATTAAAAAATGGAAACTGCGTAATGCAGGCCCATTATTTATTATAAATTATTTTTCTTAGTTTATTTATATTGAAGCTATGATGTGTGAAGTGTGATATGCGAGTTTTGTGATTAATGAAGAAGTGAAAAAGAGGTTGTGTATAACCTACTTTCCAAAGAAAAATATTGATAATATTTTTGTGAGATATAAGTGTTTTGCAAAAATGGTAAATTGCTATATTTTATACTGCAATAATTCATCTAAAAACGGGGTTTTCCTGAAACAAATTCCACGAGATTCCAAACTTCGAGAATTGTTAATTCAGAATATCAATCGAGCAGATTGGAATTTGTAATCAATCTAAGACCAAAGAAAAAAATATTGATAAAAAGTACTCCAGCAAAAGCATGGCGATGCACACGACATATCAATGATATGTTTTTTATTTGTCCATATCGTTTTTAAGTGTGAAATAATAATAGCTTTTCACTCATGTTACTTTTTCCTTTATTTCATGTTTCTTAAAAAAAATGTATGCATTTTTTTTAAAACTGATTTTTCAATTATTTTCAGAATATGAATTTATTTATGGAAGCTTTGCTTCCAACCTACAAAATGTATTTATTTAACCAATATTATTTGTGGAAATGTGTATAATATATATGTCTAAAAGTGATTTTTAATTACACTTCGTTTATTTTAAATGTTTAGTTCAATGATATTCTCTTTATTTTGTATTAAATCTGTTGTGAAATGAACACTCTATTTGAAAATTGCGCCATTTTTAGAATAGCCGGTTCCGGTACAGCGACACCAATCAGAATTTGAGTACTCCGCGTCTCAACTCTCCTTTGAGGATCTCTACTGCTGCCTAACGCAGGAGACTTATTTAAAATATAGTTACTGTTTTTAAAAAACAAGGGTACAATTTCTTTCGATTTATTATCTTACAACCATTAAACCCAATTTATTTTGTTTAATTAGGCAAATAAACACTCGCAGAAATCAACCAAAGCTATGGAATTTAAAACCAAAGCAACAAATTCCGAAGGTTGTGTTGCAGAAGTTAACAAATTACAATGCTACACATAGCAACGCTATGTGTTATTCTAAGATGGTTTTGTTTTTCTACAAACTTACTTTCTGTGGAAGGTTGGAAGAGAAGAATCAACATACACAAATTTTATGAAACCACTTTGTTGCTTTAATACATTTTCTTTAATAATAATGTGTTTATACTCATTATAATTAATTATATATTTAAAATAAAAAATATCGAAAATATCGATAATATCGATATTTTTTACCCGATATATCGATTTTTTCGATATTTAGTTTCCGATTTATCGATATTTAAAATATCGATATTTTTTTTTTTCGATATCCCATCACTACCGTAGAGGCTACTACGAGGTCCAATATTTTTACAGGGTGTCCGCGCTGGGGCTTACCGAAAACTGTGCAACCCGTCTTACACGCCAACGCTGTTCATATGGCCGTGTATGGCGGGTTGCATACTTTTTGGTAAGCCCCTGCGTAGACACACCCTGTATATGCGTCCGCTTACGCCCGCGCCGTTCGAAAAGAGAGAGTTTAGGGTCAATCCGCGAGCAATAGAACACGCTCATTTTGTGCGGCTACCATAAAAAAAACTTATTTCATTTCTTCGTATTTTTGACTAACCAAAAAGTTGTAGTAGAAGTTTCGATTTTATGGCATCTGAAACTCATGACGTCAAATATTTACTGATTTGATTTTTCAGAAGTTTCTGTTTCAACTATACAGTTTTTGCCGTAGCCCGCAGATTCACCAAAATTAATCAATACTTTATTTGCTATAAGATTTTATGAAAAAAAATTAAGAAATTCTATTTGATCTATGGCACATATTCTCGATATATATTTCAGAAAAAAATAGTATATCCTTATAAATTAGAAATTTTGGTTGTTCATGTTTTATTTGAAAAATGGTTTTTCTCACCTATGGGAGGCATCACTTGAATATCATATAATTATAGCCAGATATGACTTATCATTCGTCGGGTATTTATAATTAATTAAGTCGTTAAGAAGCACATTATATTGTATTTTGAACCATTTACGGCCTATAATTATTTTATAACTTTGATTATAAATCGCTTAAATCCTTGTGAGCATACGTCATGCAAATACGTGTATATTCACTTTGATACAGCCTCAGCAATTGTTGGAATAAATTTTGTAATTTTAGCATATTCAAAGCTAGCTTTTTACTTTGAATATTTTTTATGTTATTATCTTCGAGTTCACATTGATATTTCTTTGGATATTTTTTATTTGTTATTGTCGTGAATCACAAGGAGCGAAAAGGAAAAAATGCATATATTATTCCGGCTACAATATTATCAACCAATTGAAAAAATATGCATAAGCAATACATACATTGTTCAGACTGAGTATTACTGCTGTGCTATTAGTAACGGAAAATTTTCCAAGTAAAAGTTGATAGTTTAAAATAAATAAATAATTTGTTATTAACGTTTATTTTATCTTTATACGTGGTAGTCTAATTATGTTAAATGATTCTGAATATTTATTATTCTTGTCGTCTGTAATCTAATTAAAAGTAAAGTACAAATATTACAAAAACAAATTAAATGATATATCTCATTACTGTAAACAAATTTTATAAATAAATTAGCAGCTTGAGCAAGTTTTAAAAATTTCAGTTACTTTTTTTTGAAAAAATCTGGCTTGCCCGTCTTATAGTTTAGTATACCACTTTCTTAAATTATCATTTTATTATAAATATGATGGTTATATACACAAATTGCATTAAGGAATTCGCGCGTTTTGAGCAATTTCGAAAAGTTTAAGTTCGTTTTTTTGGCAACGTCCTTCATTTGGCTGACCGCACCCGATAATTTTTACAATTGCTCTAGCTGAAAACTTATTTATAACAGTGAGGAATATGATTCGATTTGTTTTTCTAATGTTATTAATTTACTATTACTTGAAATATATGCAAAAAAATTAATGAATATCCAGAATCATTTACCAATGTTAAACTGATATTGACAACAATTATAATAGAGAATATAAAATGATGTATTTATTATAAATGATATCAATTTGTACTTTAAAAATTCACGTGTATCGATTAAGCAGTACTCAAATTCAATCTGAATAGCTTATGTGTCGTTTATGCATGTGGTTTTTTCCAAATTCTATTTTTTTTAAATTACGCCCGATTAAAAAATAATTTGAATTTTTCATAAAAATCTAGTATAATAAATCTGAAGAATTTATTTACTTCCAATTATATAAAAAAATATTCATCTGCGGTAACCGAAATCGTATTTTGAACATTTTTTTGCTCAAAATATTTTATTTTTTTGTCATATAACTTTAAAAAAAATTATTATTGAATCAAAATCTCACTGTCATGTGTTTCTCTGGCCCATATCGAGCCTATTTTCTCGATTTGATGGGATGAATTTCTTATTTTAGTTATGTTTTCTTCAAAGAATGACGTAATCTGCTGGAATCGATAGACAACTCTATATTATTATTTTTTCATGTTTGTATTAAAGGGTCATCGATATATGAAGACATTTAAATATATCGAGCGTAACTTGATCGCATATTGCGCATCTCTTTGATCTGACTTGGCATTGCCACTCACAGTGAGAATAAAAATTAATTGATTATAGAAAAATTTATATCGATAAACCTCTGGAAATAGAAAAAGTTTTAGTTTAAAAAAAGTAAATGAAATGTATAAAAATGCCAATGAATTGTATAGATTAGGCTCAATATTAGGCTGTAGACATGGACACAGATCGACAATTGGTTGTTTTTCTGTTTTTTATTTGATTGTTAACCTTGTAGTTTCTAAGCCATTAATATATGGGCGTTTGGAAGCAATAAGAACATACATATATTTTTAAAAGTCATTTTCTTTTCATTTGTTTTGCACATATGTAACTTCATGAAGAACAAATGAAAAACAAAGTGATTTCTGAAAATGCACGTAGACTGCTATCGCATCCAACCGACCATATTATCATGCTTCAAACAACTTATATTCTTTAATGGATGGTCAGTCAGCTGTCAAGTTTCATTGAAATCGGTTGAGAATTATGCCAACAATAGAAAAAAAATCCAAACGTCAGCTGACAGTCACGAGAAATTTTCCAACTGTATTTTTAAAAGGTACAGCTATTCTGCTAGTCAAATTGCTAGTGCAAAGAAACAGTTTCTATATGAAAACATCAATGCCGCCTATCTTCAGATTTTCAGAATGACAAATTTCGAATTTCGTTGTCAAAGAGATTTTATTGGTTCCAGATCCATAGATTAACCAAAACATTCAAAAAGTCAGTCGTCTTATTTTTTTCTTATATGAGCGTAATTTTCAAATAATAAGTGTAGGGCGTGTCTTAAATCCCACGCTTGTTCGTTACGCAATAAGAATCTCGAGAGTGTAGTGGCCTTAGAGTAAAAACAAGTTGCCTTCAGTTCATCAATTCTAGTTCATAGGCAACTGTAAACCCCACAATGCTTCTATTGCATGAATAAATATTAACCTCATTCATGCATAATAATAACAACAACAAGATTTCTTTTATTACAAAACACTCTTTAATCATTCTGAACTCGTGAAAAAACGTTCACTAATTCACTTTAGTAAAAATTCTTACTAATTATTAGTCATTAATGAGTGAAACCATAGTGAAAAGTTGAAATCTACTAAAGGAAATAGTGAAACAGAGGTAATAATTAGTAGAAATATTGACTAGAATAAATTAGTGCCCAACAAAAAATTGCAATTAGAGAACGTCCATTAATTATATATAAAGATGATTTTTGAAAATGTAGACCCACTCTCTCCCTATTATACGGATTCGTAAGAATATTGTGACCCCCCCCCTATTAGGTAATATTTTATATTTTTCCTCAATATATCAATGATTTTCACTACACTAGAAAGTATTTCAAAGAATTTAAACATTTGTATGGAATTTGATGAGATTTCAAGGCATTTTATAATATTTTGAGGGACTTTAAGAGATTTCGATATATTTCAAAAGAAGTCACGGAATTTCTAAAGATTTTTTTAAGAATTTCAACAGATTCCGAAGTATTTTTACAATTTTTAAGGATGTCAGGGGATTTCATTATATGTCAAAGATTTCAAGCAATTTGAAGACATTTCATAAGATTTTAAAAGATTTGCAAAGATTTCGAAGGATTTTAATGGATTTTAAGACACTTAACGCGGTTTTGATGATTTCACGTCACTTCAATGGATTTAAGAGATTTCAAAAGTTTCCAAATTATATCCATTGATTTTCGACGATTTCGTAAGATTTCAAAAGATTTAACGAAATTTCCAATATTTCGGAGTATTATAAGGTATTTTAAGGGATTTCAAGGAATTTTATAGGCTTTTAAAATATTTAAAGAGATTCGAACAAACTCCCACGGATTTCCATGAATTTTAAAGGGATTTCGAAGATTTCAAACGATTTCGTAATATTTTGAAATATTTCACGGAATTTCCAGGATATTAACAGATTTTTAGAGATTTCAAGGACTTAACACTAATTTTAAAAAATTATAAGGAGAATTTTTAAGATTTCAAGGATTTAAAAAGATTTCAGGGAACTTCGAACAAACTTAAGCGATTTTCACAGTTTTTAAAAGCTTTCAGGGGATTTCCAGGGATCTCAATCGTTATCAAGAAATTTAAAATATCCATGGAATTCAAAGGATTTATTTCAAGGATCTTTCACATAATTCAAAAGATTGCAAAGATTTCCAGGGATTCCACGAGATTTCATGAAAAATGTACACCAGATATTAAGAATGGTTGTGTGTGGAAGTATGTAATATTAAATATTACATAATAAAGAAGAAATAAAATAAATAATAATGCAATGTGTATGAGCATATATCCACACGGAGAAAAATGGATGTTTACACTCAACGTCTAGATATTTATTTTATGTTTAACTATAGGACAGCTATCTAGTTGTTAAATATTAGTTTCTGTGGATATTGAATGATATATATGCAAGTATGCAATGCAGAGCTTTCTGAGCTTTAAGGATTTTTTTTATAGGAAACAGCACTTTTGTCAATCATTTTACTCTATCCAAATAATTTACAGCATTATTATTATCATTCTGTGAACAAAATATTAATACTCATAATTTTTCCATATAAATATCTCAAATTTAGATATACCACTGAAAAATGGAAAATATTATATGGTATGTGCCGACACTTTGTATTAAAACTTACAAACTAACTGTGTATTGATTTTCACAAAGCTTTCGCCGATCAAAACAAGATTTCAGTCAAAGGAAAATATAGGCTAGTGAAAATTGATAAAAATCTGATACTTAAAAACACTTCCAATTAATGATTTCAGTACGATTTCAAATTACAAATATGTTATTACAAATGTAATGTTTTATAGAACTGACTTAGAACTGAACTTAGAACGGTAATGAAGTCTGGGACTCAGTGTTTCTGTTTAACTATTTTAAAAAAGATCTTTTGAAATATATAAGTTACATAAGACAAGTTTGTTAGAGATTATGCATCTAAAGATTCTTGAGAAACATTAGTTACATAAGATAACTTTGTTAGAGATTATGCTTCTAAAGACCTTTGTTTAAAAAAGAAATATATAAGCTTTGCAACATTCAAAATTCAATGATTCATAATTTTCAACGTTTGAAACTAAATAATTTCTCAATTGAAGCCAATACAATTTCAATCTCCCCACAGACTGTTAACAATAATATTAAATTTGATATACCAATGTATATTAAAATTTATATGTCAAGCATATGAAATAGCCATTAAGAGGGTGTATATTAAATTTTATATACATTCATGCTAATCGCCTAGAACCAAAGTCAGATAATTTCAGTTTACACAAAATCAAAATAAGTTCAACAGTAATTTTTTATTCTAAATAATAAAACATGATAGCTTCTTCAAGATAACCAAAAATAAAATTGGATTTCAAGTCGAAATGTTCAATTGAGTAAATAAATAACGGACATAACCTACGATTGACTACACCCACATTAAATTTCTACCATTTAGAGCGAATTTTGGAAGAAGTTCCACCTGTACATTGCACTTTAATTATAAATAAAAATTCAGTCGACGAATTCTAGATTACTACTTTACTTGCGAATAATCGACAAGATTTAAATAAATGAAAGCACT
This sequence comes from Andricus curvator, assembly GCA_932195095.1. Classification (NCBI taxonomy): domain Eukaryota; kingdom Metazoa; phylum Arthropoda; class Insecta; order Hymenoptera; family Cynipidae; genus Andricus; species Andricus curvator. The sequence continues at coordinate 8,303 of CAKNYM010032511.1, forward strand.
TTAAGATTTCACGTACACTGCTTTACCGACCTGTATATTAAATTTAATACACATGTATATTAAATTTACTGCACCAATGTATGTTACATTTTAGTAGTGGTAGTGCATATTTGCTTCACACACACAGAGATTTTTCTAACAGTGCACGTATCAGTGGTCAAACAGTCTCGTATATTTTATAATAAAAAAAGTGTAATAAACTATAATTGTGAAAAGTAAAAATATGTTTCCATTCTGCACACTTGCTAGTACCATTAAAAATCTTGTTCAACCACCGGTGTTTTCTGAAATTTTTCCAGAAAACCTTTTCTTTCTTTTAAAATGGACTTTCACATAGAAAATAGTAGCAGGAACAACTTCATAAATAAATAGTCACAAAAATGTGAATTTTTGTCAGAAAAAAGTTGAAAAATAAGTGCCTACAACGATTTAAATATGAGGGTAACGGTATTTTACTATTTGTCCGACTAGCGGTAAGTTTTACCCTATAAAAATGTAGTTATTTGAATTGCAAAATTAAGGCCACCCTTCCATCGCTCGGTTTCTTACTAAATTTATTAGTTTTAGTAATTATCAGGAAGCCAATCGTTACTAATGTCAGTATAGGCAAAACGTAAAACACATAAAAAGAGCGAACATGAAGAGTATCGTAATGATATTTCATCACGCAGAGGACACATCATAGGCTCTAAAAAGGTGTGCAGTTGTATAAGAAGTATCACTGACACCCACCTGTATAAAATTCTATTCATACGTTTTATTTCACCTTTATCATGCACATGGAAATGAATTTCCTCGTGAAATAAATTTTATCTGTAGTTGAATAAGAGAATATTATCAACGCTCCTAGACCATATCTTGGGTCTATTTCCTCATTGAACAGTATTCTACCATTTATGTGCATCAAAACTTGGAAATAATGTAATATTACATATTAAACGCTGAAATACATATATAATAAAACATTTCAGCAATTACTATGATCTCACACGCATAAGTGTAATTTGCTCAACTAAAAACTGTTTGACTGCAGCAAACAATGTGTATATATTGCTGTACGATATATGATGTAAGAGGACACTTGGCTAAAAATGACTTTGATGTAATCGTCTCACAAATTACGGTGGATGGGCTAGTAAACTGAACGGTACCGGTTCTGCACGTGTTTGCATCAGAATATCAAGTATTCGTTACTCACTTGTGGAGCATTACTCCAGGTTCCAGGGGTTAATTCTTCTATTCCTTATAAAAATAATTATAAAAATTCGTAATTTTTTATGAAAAACACGATAAACACACGGTATAAAGACATGTATTTTCTTCTTTGGCGAACGAAAAAACGTATCTTTATTTCCTTCGAAGAGGCACCTTCGTTCTATTTTCCTCTCACTCAATGCTTTACTGTTAACTTTTTATCTTTTTTTCTCACTTTGAATGTAGTCACGCGCAAAGGTAGTGCGCCGCGTACGTGCGTATCGTCAAATCGCGCGTATGAACGAGGAAAGACTGATCGCAGATCGTGGCTGAGAAACCGGCCGGCGTCAAACTGTTATGTTGGGAACGAATATACTGGTGTGACCCACTCACCCACGAGACTGAAACGTAGGCGTAGGTGTACATTTCGGGCTTTCGGGGAGGTTCTGGAACACGTGCAACTTACCACTTTCCATGATAAACCTGTCTTTTCTATTTGTACGATTTCTTCTCTATTTATAAAGTAGTTGCGTGATATACTATTTATATTTGACTTTTAGTATTTAAAGCACTTCAATGCGAGTACTTTGGAGTTTTACCAAATAAAAAATTGTAAAAAGTGCAGGATGTGATTTAATTTTTATTAGTCGAATACGCGAAGCAAAAAGAATAATTACGTGTTTGTAAATTTTGTTGTTGTTTTCCATGTTTCACTGTAACTTTTGATAGAATTGACATATCGGCATGATTTTTTAAAATGCAGATCCTTATAGCCAGAGTGAGATAGGTGTGTTAAGATTCGCATTTGTCAATCATAGCCGCCTACAACCACAAAAATTTTATATTGAAAATAGATTTTTGTACCGATACTGAATATCTTGGCCAATTACTGATTAATTTGCACGAAGCATTTTAGAATGAATGAAAAATCAGTAGAAGATAAGTACGAAAACAACTTTGGGATGTAGACATTCTTAATTTAACGTCTAGGAAGCAACAAACAGATTGTCTTTTACATTTCGCAGAATTTAACCTTAGTTTGTATGTATATTATTTTTAGAACCAATTGTAGATTTAGATAGATAAAAAATCGAACAAATTTAAGACGTATTAAAAAAAAGTTCTTAATATTATAAGGAATACTCATTTTTTTAAATAAACAGGACCTGTATGGTGCATACGTATATTGACATTAAATAATAATTGAATGATTAATTAATTAAATTAAGTATAAAATAAGTTTTTAGGTGAAGTTTAGGCATACATTGTATATTGTTTTCGAAAACTGCTGCAGTGAGGTTACGAAAAGCGAATTCTTCCGATATTTCTGTAACCTTGTAAATCGATTAATTTTCATACGTTATCTTATACCCGTGCAGAAATTTCGCCGTGGCCCCAACCGGGCCCAGACTCGATCATATCGGGCCCTGATGTGGAAATCGAGTCAGGGCCAGACTCATCATAAAATACGAAGCCGCAGTGGAGCCATGTCTAGAAGCCCGATCAAACGCCCGATCTGCAACCGGTCTGGCCCCTATTAATTACCCGAGTCTAGCCACATTACTGACTTTTTTATTAGGAATTAAAATCCTTTAAAATAATTATAACACAGTATCAAATAAAAAACCAAATTAATAGAATTGAGCTTTATTTTGAATACACCTTAAAAATAATGAAAAATGGTTACTTTGACCTTTGCTTCCGATTACCGTCCCAGTCTTTTGCATTCCAGAAGACGGTGCTCATATGGGACAGCACTTCCTCTTCGGTTGCATTGAATTTATCTCGAACAAGATCTAGAAACAAATATTTTAAAAGGTTTAGGTTATAACTTGGATCCAGTACAATACAATTAAATATACCATAAAATTTAATAATACTATAAAAAATTCAATACCATAAAAGACTTACCTTCGTTGCTTTCGTTTTCATCACGTAACTACGGAATTTTGCTGATAGCACGATGTTTGGGAACTCGCGGTGTGTTTCTTAATTTTGGCATTTATTATTAATGTGTTAAGAATATATTATACGGTCGAACACTCCCAGCACATTTGCAACGCAACAGCATGAAGGAAAACAAAAATTAAGGTTATGTTTGAGGTTATATTACATCTAGCGCATATGGCTTAAGATGGCGCTGCGAAGCGGCTATATGACGTCACAGTACATAGCCCGGTCTGGTACGAGTCACGGCCACAGGATTCTTCCTATCGGGACCAGATAGTACACATCGGATCAGGCCCTAGTCGGTAATCAGTAATATATATGGCGATTTCTGCACGGGTAACCACGAAAGTGGCCATGCAAATACCCAAAAAGTGATTTTCAGGTTAAAACTATCAAAATACGATTTAAAAATAGAAATACAAAAAAAGACATTTTACGGACAGCGTGTTTTGTTAAAGAGACTATATCTGAAAAGATAGGGTATAGTGAGATCACACCATTACCCCTTTTCCAGTAGTCTTACTCTCCATTATGTGAAAAGTTAAAATGCAACCATATCCCATTTCCAGTATTCTTTCTTTTCATTATGTTGAAATTAAAAAACAAACATATCCCATTTTTAGTGCAGGAAAAAAGGGTAGACGTGAGTGGAAAAACACAGTATACATACAGTATATCGAATACGCTAGACATCAAAGTGTCACTCTATGTAGAAAACAAGATTTTTGTACATTATTAGTATATTAAATTCTAAATTGTATATTAAATAAATTTTTAGTATAGTATTAAAATTGAATAATAAAATTGATCATTCTTAAAATTTCAGAATACAATTGTACAATTGAAAATATATAAGAATAAAATAAAATTAATCACCATTCATTTTACAACGAATTTAGTGCCAAGGCCACTGCGAGGCAACCCCCGAAACTGGCCTTATATTGCAGTTCTTGTGTATATATATGATTAAAAAAAATGGGTTACACAACCACCGCAGGGTCCCACTGAGAGCAACTGCCATCTAAAAAATGACACTGGCTCCCAGTAGAACCGCGGTAAATCACACCCATGGCCACGTCTTACAACCGTAAGATGGGTGGTCACAGGGCACGATGAAATCACAACGACAGGCCGGCGAAACCCTCGAGTTTCTTGAGGACACGAAGCGACCCAAGGATAACAGCTTTCTGCATCCATCTCGCAAGTGCCTTGGAATATTTTTGGCACGCGGGTATGGCTTTAAGGTTACGAATCAGTGATAGTTTCGCACCTCCGAGATCACCTATAACAAGGGCAATTACTTGTACCGAATATTTTGGGTAAAGTCGTTGCAGCTCTCTTTTAAGGTCTTGATGCCTCTCCTCCTTTTCTTTCTCCTTGGCAGTGATGTTGTATTCGGACAGAGCCAAGAATTCGATCACGAATATAGTGCGTTTCTCGAAGTTTTGGAGAACGATGCCAGGCCTCGAGTGTGGAGCGTTCGGCAGGGCAGGGTCGCCACCAAAACCGTAAGAACGACAAAGATACAAAGCACTCTTAGGGCCGCATTATGTCTATAGATATACGTCGTTCCTGCGTGGGTCGGACACCCCGATAGTATGTGTTCTAGGTACTCAGCGTGTGCATGATCACTGGGAAATTCTTGACATAAAATGCGGTTACGGTATGCTAAGGTGGAAATGACAACGTCCTGGTAGGCGAAAATAAAACCCTGTGTACCTGAATTAAGCCCTGATGATCTGAGGAAAGCAAAAGTTTGCTCCTTCCACAAGGACTGTTTTTCTACATTTCTGTGAAAGTTTCCTTGTCGAGTAGCTCTTGGTGAAATTTTTCAACCTCTGCTTTCTTTACTTTGGCTTTTAGTTTGAGAAGTTGTAGGCTCCGGAAGCTACGATCATGGTTCCTCAAAGTAACCAATCCCGACGCAACTGGAACGTGTACGTCATCCGCTTCTGCTCCTTCTGTCGTAGAAGGTAAGCAAGAGCTGGAAATTTAAGCGAGATAACATCGTGCAACACTGTTCCTTGGAGTCAGGTCTCTAGCCGCGGATGACCTTACACAGCAGACGGGACAGTTGGAGATGAAGATTTCACCTCTGGATACTTTTTTAGAGCTACCAATCTTTGTAGAATTTTATGAGGAACAGTGTTGACGGGCCAGATGAAGTGATCCCAGAAGAACAGCCTTTTGCATCCGGTTCGCGATGGAATGAGCCTGACGCTGGAAACCCGGAATCTTGTTGAGTTGGCTCAGAAATGAAGCTTTCATACCTCCAAGACAGCCGATTATGAGAACTACAATATGGACTTTGTAGCCTTGGTACAGCCTGCTCAGCTCGAAAAGAAGTACTTGATATTTCGCCCGTTTTTCTTCCTCCTTTGCCGTGATATTACCATCGGCTGGTGCCGAAAATTCAATCCCGTAAATGATCTTGGTCTTCAGATCTTGAAGGACAATATCAGGCTTCGTAGCACTGATACGTTGAGTGGTGGAGAATGAGAAATTCCAGTTGATCTTACACTGATCATTCTCCACAACGGACTCGAGTTCCCCCTCGGCGTACGGCAAGACGGGCAATAGATCAACACCATAGAAGTGCCTAAAATGGTAATATAACACGTTTAGAGCCGCATTGTGTCTCTCCATGTACCCGTGGCGTGCATATTTTGAGCATCTACTGAGAACAGGTCCAAGTGTTTCTGGCTCTTGCTTGCACGCTCGGCAGTTGGTATCGCCTACACGTACGTTTATTATCTGCTCGCGGTGAACTAAGGTGTCTATAACGCCTCTTGACAGGCAAAAAGAAATCCCTCAGTCTCCGATCTCAATCCTTGACTTGAGAAACATGTTGGACAGACCCATCGAGAGCTTTTTTATACGTATGATGCCGTAGAATTTACCATGAAAGGGCTTGGAATCAAATGGGAGGCCAAGCTCCTCTGCGGCACGGTATAGAAACGCCTCAGCATTGACGACTTCATGTTGATGTACGAGTCGCATAAGATAATCTGTGCTATTTAGAACTGAGCAGGCTGTAGCCAGAACCGTTCTTCGATGAAGACCCTCTAAGCTTAGCAAACCTCTACCCCCTTTATTTCGAGGAAGGTATATTCGAGGTACGGAAGATCTAGGATGATGAATTCAATGGATTGTCACCATCTTGCGTGTGCTTCGGTCAAGTTGCTTCAACTTATCGACGTTCCGTTTTACTACACCAAACGTGTAGAGCAGTATAGGAACGGCCAGCATATTGGTCGCCTGGATCTTATTCTTTCCAGATAATTCGGAAGCCCCAATTTTTCTGAGAATTTGGTGATACCTTTTTCCAAGGGCCGTTTTTAACACACGCACATTTTGGGTTTCCGCTTGCGGTATTCCAAGATATGTATAATATGTTTCTCCAATACCAAGATGTTGAATGGTATTTCCACTTATGAGTTGAATATCCTGATCGTCACGCGATGATGTAGATTCTAGTCTTCCTTGGTGTAGGTGGACGCAGGCTCACTTGTCCAGTCCGAAGCTCATGCCAATCGCTTTAGAATACCTATTTACCGCCTCCACAAGTATGTTAAGATCCTCTGTCGAGGAAGCAAAGAGTTTAAGGTCGTCCATGTATAAAAGGTGGTAGACCTCAAATTCTCTTCTGTTCGGCGGGCCACATAGCTATTCAGAGCTTTTGCCTCGGAGCACAATAGATAGAGGCAAGAGGGAGATGCAGAAAAGTACCGGACTTAGAGAGCCTCCTTGAAGACCCCCCTCTTATATGTGATATAGCTGGTAGTCACTTGTCTTTTATCAGATTTTATGATAAATCTTGTCCGTCACAAGAGCATAACCTCTTTTATGCATCTTACTATTTTTGGATGCACTCAAGGAGCTTAATAAGTAGCTCATGGTTCGTGTTATGGAATGCCTCACGGTAGTCAATCCAAGCCATGGACAGATTGCGTCGATACCTGATCGAATCCTGGGTAATACACCTGTCTATTAACAGTTTCTCTCTGCAACCTGCCAGCCCTCTCTTGCATCCACGTTGTTCAACTATTGCACTTCATACCGGCTCGATAGATGTTAATATCCTCTCTTTGAGGATGCCAGTGAATAGCTTGTAGCTGGTGTTCTAACTAGCTATGGGCCTGTAGTTCTTTGGATCTGACAAATCTCCGGTCTTAGCGATCAATGCCGTGCGCCCTTCCACTAGCCACTGTGGGATGGGTTGTTCTCCGTTTAAGAGAATAGTAAATATACGAGCTAGATGTTGGTGCGTAGAAGTGAACTTCTTCCACCAAAAGTTGTTGATTTTATCTGGCCCTGGTGCTGAAAAGTTCTTAGTTCTAACAATAACTTTCTTCACTTCTTCAACAGTAATTAGTGGACACTCTTTCTCTGGACCTTGTAACCTTTGCCGTTGGCAAAAGTTACGAAAGAGTGATATATCTGAAGTGTCTTCATTTAGCTGATAAGTATCTCAATATACTTGCTCCCAGAAGACTTGAATCTCTTCTCGACTGGGCGGATTTTTAACGGCACGTAACGTTTTATTGAACAGGCGGGAAGGATGAGTAGAAAAGGTGGAATTTTCCTGAATCTACTTTACTCGCCGTTGAAGGCGCTGTTTCGCTATTGAAAGAGATCTTTTTTTTTTACCACAATTGCAATATTTATTTATGAGCTAAATATCTTAATTAATGAATTATAAATTGAATAAAGCAAGCTACAGGTATATTTTTTAGGAAACGTTGATTCGATAATTATGTTTAGAGATATTTTAATTTTTATGTCCAAAATTCGATTTTTTCGCAGTTCAGTCGACTTACAGCCTAACATTTTTCAACAATTTATTCAAGAATTTTAGGATAAATTAACATAATAAAGCTCCAGTACTATTTTCTTATGAAATTTTCATTCAATAATTATTTCGAAAGATATTTCACTTTCTATGTCCGAAATTGGATGTTTCAAAAGTTCAGTCGACCGAATTCAGTTGTATATCGAATATTACAGGCGATAGCCTGTAATATTCAACTGACTCGTATAGAAATTTCAAGATAAATTGCCTACATGAAGCTTCAGGGCTATCTTTCAGAAAATTTGGATTATTATTATAAACTAGGACTCCAATTTCAAAAACAGATATATAAAATGTCACCCATCGAAGAAAGCCTCATAAAAATGAAGATGCTTTTCAATGTGAGACTACATATTTAATTAGAAAAAGAATCTTTGTAATGTTTTGGGACCACGATGAACATATAACTGAACATATGAACTTACAATCTGTTAGGAAAAATTGCCTAACTTTTAAGTACATTCCCAAATTTTATCTGAAATTTTTCCTATCAAGTGTTAGAGAACATTTCAGAAATGTTAGGGTTATTAGCTTCCTGAATATTTTCGGGAAAAAACCAAAAAAATTTCTTACAGTCTATCAGGTTAAGGTTAAGTATTGAGGCTTTCAAGGCGATCAAGTATAAAGGTTAAGTATATATTAGGTTCAGTATCAAAGGTTTGGTGAAACATCGACCTGTAGATATAGGAATCGTTATAACTGGATTTGACAATATGCTATACTTACTTCCTTAATTATTCTGATAACTAAACTCGTGAACTGGAGTAGACTGAATCTCAGGGACCAAACTCAAAAACTGACTCGGGTCGTCTGAGCTGATGAACTTAGATCATCTTGTGACTGAACTTAACTAAAATGTTGTAAGGTAACTTTAGTCAGTTCATTCACAAATCCTTGGTCACACCTTGGCTAATAGCAATGTCAAAAGTCTGGTTTGATCTTCTATAATACATTCATACCTCGGGCTATTAATTTGTGACTAACGGCATTAGAATAGATACTTTTTGGCGCGTGCCAAGTGAAGAGTCTGTTTTAGCCTTCTATCATAGCCAATAAGGAACAGACTAATAGAATTTGGTAAAACTGTTCAGGGCGCGGCAGGTGAAAGACCGTCATCTATTCTGTCTAATACAACTAATTTCTTTGTGTATTGATATTAATGGAATGTAACAAGTGAACTACATTGATACAAAATAAGAAAAGAAAACTATCAGAACAAGTGTTTTTTTGTCGTCTTTTCATTTATAGTCTGGCCAAGTTCTGATGCTGCAATTACCTGCGCCACATAAGAGTCTAGACGGTCTAATCTGCATTCAGACCAGCGCCAGTAAATTTTTCCACTAGGGACGGTGTTAAAAAGTCGCTAAACATTTGTTCAATAGCAAAAACTGGAGTGTTACAATTTAGTTTTCCACACTCTGGAAAAATTTAAAATGATATACGTGAAAATTTTGTAGCGGACCTCAAAAGAATGCATTCATTGCAGATTTGTATAGACTTTAGTTGTTTGAAACAGTTGGATTCTTTTTAACAGGCAAAAAAAAGAAAATACCTAAAATACTTCAACCCCTGGAATCACTTACTAATATGGAACCCAAAATATTTCCATTGTTTCTTTGTTTTAGAAAAAATGGTTTAGATATTATCATTTTATAATCGTTTACGACGAATTTGATGATATTGTTCAGTAAGTTCAGTAAGTTCAGTAAGCCGAAGACCAGCATCTGTCTAGTAAAATAAGAAAATAGTTATTTCCAGAAATAAGGAAGTAGGAAAGAAGTAAGGAAATTTATAAAGAAAAAAGCTCACCGACACGGCGTGGAAAGCTTCCGACGACATTTTAAGGGAAGACTAAATTTGATAATGATATCTGACAAAATGTAAAGTGTGATCAAATAAACGAACGAAGGATATATAAATGTTGAATGTGATCCGTGTGAGAAGCACTGATAGAACAAAGTAGTTACAGTTTTAAAGACAAAGATAATATGAGTTATATTTATTAGAAAGATAACAACTTCTCGGAACTTCCAAAGGCTACAAAAAAACTAATTACAAAAGAGAAACGAAGTAGAATAAACCTGAATAGTCTATTCAAATTAGCTTGCGTGGATTGTGTACTTCGGGTACGAGATAGCGAAATTATGTATTGGGAATGATTTTTAGAGGATGAAATAGGCTTTCAAATGAGGCATCATCGAACATTTTATATCCAATAGTTTATGAAATATTCATTTGTCAATAAGGTTGCGTTTCCCCTGAGTAAGCGACGCATGTAATCAAATTTAATTGTTATAAGAAAATATATATTGACCTTTTCTTCCCAAATTCTTAAGGTGGAAGGTCTGCGAATATCAAATGATTTTTTCTTGTATTTAAAATCCACAGGGCTCATAAAAATTTTTTATTGGAAATTAAAATTTTTGTTTGAAGTCTGACAAACACTTTTTCTTGAAGAAGCACTATCCCTTAGCTCACCAAATAAGAATTGACTGAAAGTGCATCTTTTTGAAATATTGTTGTTTAAACATTTACACTTCAACCCACGCTCAGCGCCCTGCCAATTGTGATTTTAAATACCAACAAAATTAGCTTGATATTTGATAGTACATTTTTTAAACAAACATAAACTTTGAAAAAATCAAATTGTGCAATAAAATTGCACAAGAAGGCCTCAAAAGAATTATGTTCTTTAAAAAACCGTTTAAAAAAAAATACTCAACAAAATCAATTTGTGTAAAATAATTGCACAAAAATAGTTAAAATAAGAGAAATATGTTTTCAAATAACATTGTAAAACGGCTCATTAGAGACAGATATATGACAATTGAAAAAAGAGGAAGAAAAAATAAAGAGACATCCAAACCACCTCTCTCTTAATTCTTTAGTATTTATCCGTCTTTTTTATACTACCAAGATCCAACATGTTTCGAGGCATTTAGGTATCCTCTGATATTCCACAGACCTTCGATTTGAAGAATCTGGAAAGCGAAAAGGGATATATTTTTTACAGCAATGCAAATTGATGCAAGGTTTGATGATGGCTCATTTGAAAGCTTATTTTATCCTCTAAAAACTATTTTATCATACATATTTACGCTATCTCTTACTTGAAGTAAACTATTCACGTGAACGTGAAAAAAAGTTTTAGAGTTTCTAGTTTTTTGTTTATAACAAGAAGTTCTCAGCCTCAATTTTCTAGTGTAGTTCAGGGCTTCAACAGGACGCATATTTAAACGTTTTAGAAACAAAAAAAGTTGTAAGTTTCGAGTTTCCGCGCTTCAACTTTTTTCGTCTAATTTTATTGGACTATATATGGATCGGCCGAAATTTCTGACTGTATTCATGACTCGGGATTCAACTTTGTACTCAAAACTTTTGTGAATACTTAAATAAACTTTAAATTACATTTTAATAACTTGAAAGTAATCAACGTTCAAAGAACACCAAACAATATTAGGGAATCGTTACAATTATGTGATACGTTATTCAATTTTTGTTTCTTTAATTTAAAGATTATTCATAGATCTTCAAAAAGTCCACAATCTATTTCTTCAAAATTTCTCTTCGGCATTAAGTTTATCGTAAACAAATTAGAACGATATTGTCGAAACCATTTTTTTCATACGCAGTAAAAAAAAATGTTCAAAATGATACCGAAATCAATATCATTTTGATATGCAACAAAAATGAAACCGAAATCAAGAGCATTTTGATCGGCCGGAATGAATGATCGACTTATGAGATCATAATGATCTGATGCAGGATCATGTATCAAAGCAAACCAAGATGGCTGACGTTCTTAGAATACTTTAGCTCAAATGCGAGCTTTTTATGGCTTCTGATCGTGCAGTGTACTTGAAAAGTTAAAAAATTAAGGAATTCTGATATTATAAAATATCACCTGTTCAGTGTAGTTGTAACTCGCGTGTGGTTAGATACAATTTTTAGGTTATGTCGTTATGATATCGGCGCCGAAAATTGGCGGCCATTTTGTTTAGTCTGACCAATGACCCAAAAAAAATGATCAAGGTGATCCGAATGGACAGATCATTATGATCTCGAGAGTCAAATGATCGTTGGAGCAAAATGCTCTGCAACAAAATTGATCCTTTTTTTTTACTGTGTATACACGAAACAAAAACGAAATATTTAAGGCTCAACCCTTGATCTTGATGTGGAGGTACAACATATTTAATCACGTTCGATTTACATTTTTTAGAGATTTTTCCAACCCTTGCCGAGAAAAGAATTGTATACTCAACGTATACAATCTTTACATCTTATATTTATTCCACTCTGGTTCAGAAAATCATAACATCCTGAGTTTGCAGTCGGAGCTTCTATTTTAAGGTAGATGCGCCTGAATAATCGTGAATGTGTAAGGAAGTTAGTGTCAAAATCGAAATTTAAGATTTTTATTATATGATATGCATTCCACTGAGAGATTGCAAAGTTGTTGTTTTCCTCTTGATATAAACAGCAATGATTATATCACTCAGCTCTCTAATGTATAGCGGTTACTCATTTACTGTGGGTGGCTGACAGATGACTAATCCAAAATAATCTCTAGCACATTTGAGCAAGAGAGATCATATTATACTTTTCGAAATTGTCATGCATCCGCTTATTTTTTAATTATACTTTTCTGAATTGAGCTGCCTCTGCTTTTTTTTAATTATCCATGCTTTATAGAATACCTTAATGTAATAGCAATTTGTTATTTGCATTGGTTAAAATTCATTTTCGCAATAAGAATTTCACCAGCCTATTATTATCATCCAGTTTCAATATGCGTGTTATGCATAACACATACACGCCTAGCCTCGATTAAGTTCAATCCAAAAGTACTTGCGCATCCAGTTTCTCTTTTGTACGTGTTTCGGATGTGACCCCCTGTTATACATATTAAGCCAAGAAGGAAAAAAATCGTACTATTCGTTTGCGAGAAAAAAGATTTTTTCATTTTTAACTATTTAAAATCTCATTTTTCTCGAGAACGACGCAAATTATGAATAGCAGTTCATAGTTTAAAATTATTTCCCTTCCTCAAATCTATAAAATTATACCCATACCAGATGTTTATCTTGTTTAATTCAACAAATTTTTCCGAAAATATAAAAAAAATCAATAAAAATTAACTAAAATAACATTGGTTTAAAGAAATTTAACATATTATTTTTAAAAACGTCTGTTTTTAGTGCACTGAATATGTAAAGAAGATGTTCCATGAGATTATTAAGGTGCCTGAGCTTTAAAGTAAAAAAAAATCTGCCCGCTTCGCGGGCACATTCTCATGGCGCGCTTCGCTCGCAAGTTTGAGCGCGCCTAGGGCGCGCGACTGTTGGATCTCGCGCTTCGCGCTCGATCAATTATTTATCTCGCGCTTCGCGCTCGATTATGTATTCACCTCGCGCTACGCGCTCGGGCGTATTTACATCGCGCTTTACGCTCGGCTACTCTCGATTTTTGAACTTCGTGTTCGACTTCGATGAAAAGAAAAAGTTTGTTTACAAATATTATAAAATTATCAAAACCTCTACATATTAAGTGATTGTTAAATTTGTTTTTATTTTAGACTGAAAAGGAACTTTATTTACTCAAGGTTCTATCGACCTTAAGGAACACATTCTCATCCAGACACTCGCGCTTCGCGCTCGATA
>CAKNYM010032516.1:0-19856 GCA_932195095.1 Andricus curvator
ATAATCAAATTATTTGCATTCTGGGAGTACTCTTGCGTCGATTTAAGATGATTTTCATTATATGCAAACCGCTATTGAAGAGTAAATAATGATTTTGTAAAAATCTCGATTTTCTCATACTTCGAGTAATCATATAATAAATAAACAAATGAAAATGCAACAATCTCTATATAAGGTGCTCTTGGAAATTTAGTTCTCTTCAATTTAAAAAAATAATAATGCGGATTGGGGAAAATTGAAGGCTGTAGACCTTTTTAACGAAAAAAATGCGTTTCCTCCCACAGTGCGGTGTATCTTTGCATACTATTGTGTGCACTTAAACATTTCTATTATTACTGCAAATATTAACTGATTTTCATGAATCTTTTTTTCACTTTCTTGAAATTATATGAATAAACTATTTCTGCTGATTAAAATTGAATCACGCGATGCTTTCATAATTTCAGTTTTTTGAACCGGCCTGCATTTCATAAGAATAAGGAGGGTGATTCGTTTCGGGTAATTCGAGGCGCTCCAGAGTCTCCACTCGCGCTACGGGGCGTCTTCCTCGTAGCTTTGACGAGGGTCGAGACTCAGGCCTCGAAAATACCTCGGAAAATACACTCTCAGCTAGTACTGAGCGTCACTGCATTTTTCTTCTATTGTTCTTTTCTTTTTGTTTATAACGTCAAATATAAACATTTTTTCAAAAAACCGAGACTTCACAGGAAAAGAGACCAATATTTAGACGAGGTATGCAAAATATCAGACCAAAATATTCAACCGTGCGGCCGGAAACTGGAATTCCTTTTTATAACGCTGATAAATCCCCTTAATGACGACTTCTACGAATCCCTCGAAAGAGCCTGCCTCAGCTCAAGTTAACTTCCATGTGATTTTATAATTATTCTCACTTCAATAACAACCGCTCAGTCTTATTATCCCTAATTAACTTATATCCTAGAAAGATGGATCGAAGTTTCTGTAAGACTCTTTGCACGTGGGGCTCTTGCCTGCATCAAATTTCTAGAACCGTCAATATGTGATCTCTACATAAATTCTAGAAAGATCGATTGATTCAAGTACGTAGAAGGTTACAGGTTCTCATTATCAAACTTTCTAGCAGCATTCTACCAATTTTTATTCTACCAATGGAGAAGTTAATCATGTGTTGCCTGAATCAAAGTCTGAAATTGAGAAACGACCGCTTGAAATAAAGCACGAAGTCCAACAATATTATTACCTAAAGAAATTAAACAAGAGGATGATGATGAGAACGCATAATTCATGACTGCTGATCACAATAAAGAAGAGGCTCTAGGGCAGTTAGCTATAACAGTAGTTGAAGGAGATGCTGCGACAGAGCCTGTTGACAGTTATCAGTGGCTCACGAACAATTTTCTCAGAATGCTGCTATCCATTTTGATAATCAATTCCTGTACGTGGGAGATAACAGTACTTGAAAACTGTTGGCCTTCTCGAATTGTTATTTAAGCAGGCACCTGAGGAGTCTTACATAAAGTTGAGCGACCTAACTAACTATAAAGAAATTCTCATCAACAAAAACGATCACAAGAAGCATTACAGTTCTTCTGAACCTATTTGTATTAGCAATGATATCAAGTACAAGAACGTTATTGAGAAATTATTTCCACCCACAGATACTCTAAAGGTGGTGGTCATTTTAAAAGAACCACCACCTTTATTCCAGTGCCAGGAAGTGAAAAAAGGCCTAACAACAAACGATTTGTACTATAATGATCCTATCGAACTGGTTGATCGTCTTCGTTTGCTCCTGACCTCACAGGCTTGCAGGCAACAAGGATTATACCAATAAAATCCTCTTTATTACTACGGAATTGCATGAGGCAGGTTTTATATACATATATTAAGTAACTATACACCCACCTCTACCTCCAACTCAACCACCAACACTCCAGGTTCACCTTTATCAAAGCCACGTCTACAAGCAAGGTTCGCATTCAAGAGGCATCAGATGTACTCATGCAAGAAAGCAAAAAATCTTCCCGTCAACGTGACTGGGTATGATGAAGGTAACTGTCATGAATATACTCCTCTGAAGTTGTCAGAATCTCAAAAAACTATTAAAAATAATAACAGCAATGAACAAAATGATAATAGTAGTAAATGTAGCAGCAGTAGTTCAGTAGTGAACAAACTGCAGGAAGTCGTGAAGTGAAAATTTGGCTTTCTCAGTAAAATGCTAAATATCATGTTGTGTTTGAGTCTTTCACAACTAAGAAAACAAAGAAAGAGAATCAGGTTAGAGTAGGTGAGAAGCAGGATGATATGGATGAGAAAGCTGGAGATCAAGATGAAAATGAGAAGGAGGAGGATCAGGAAAAATTAAAAGAGGATCAGGAACATGATGATGATGATAATGATAATGACAATGATGCTGTTGATAATAATAAATTGGAGGAGAAGAACGAGAAGGGGGAGGATTCAAATGGGTCTAGTGAACTCATGTTTGAGGTGTATCCTCAACCAAGTCGAGAATGCTGATTTTTAATTTTTAATACAGATCCTAACGAACTTGTAGATGCTTTGCGATTTTACATTAACCCTGATCATTCGTTACAAAGTCCAGAGTGTCAAGCAGTTGCCCACAGATAGCGTTGAAGGAACATAATATTTTAGAGAGCTTGATGAGCATGACAAGAATCACAGAAAAAACAGAAGATAAACTTTACATCGATTTCCGACGAAAGATTCTTTGCAACAAAAATTAACTTCAAAGGATAAACTTTACACAAATATCGGTTAAAGTTTATTTTGTTTTTCTATTACAAGCACATGTATTTTGAAAGACGTGAAGTTGGCTGAACAAAACTTTATCGCTCTAAAAAATTTCCTGCAACAAATTTTATTTTTAGTTTTTTCTGTGATGATCCCGATTGGAAATTTGTATATAAATGAGAATGCTGGTTACATGACAACAGAAGGAAATTTTTGTTTTGAAATTCACATTTTATAAAGATTTTTATCATCAAGAAATGTTTATGATCACCATTGTGAATTCTTGTTTTAACTATGTTTCATTACTATAATTACGTTAAGAGATTAATTTGTTGAACTAAGTGAAGAATCTACATTGGAAAAATAGTTCAAGTAAATATTTTTTTTTAGTAAATTTTTTTAGTTTCATTCACCGTTGGACATTCACAGACGTAATTTGGTTTAATTAATAATTCAAATGTCATGCGGTATTGTTTCTTCCAGCGTTAGATTTTAAAGACTTCGTTGGGTTGGTTTGAAAATCCACTGTACTGCTGGCTTTTGTCCCTTTCGAAGATGAACTTTTCAAATTTCGCTTGGTTGAATACAAAATCAAAAATATTGCTCGCTATCGTTCTTTTGAGCGCTTCAATTCTACAACCTAGGAGTGAAACAGTCTTTATTCTAACAAAGTAGTATAACTTTCGAGCAAGTAGTTAAATTTTCTTTCAAAAAAGACAAATTTTCAACAAAAAAGTTTTATTCCCAACAAAAAAATTAATTTTCAACCAAATGGTTTCATTTTCTACCAAAATATTTGAAATTTCTACATAAAAGAAAAATTGATTTCAAACAAAATAACTAGTTGAACTTCCTACCAAAATAGTTGAATTTTTAACAAAATACATAAATTTTCAACCAAAATAAATGAATTCTCAACTAAAAATATAATTTATTTCTACAAAAAAAAAGATTTTAATGTGAAATCAAGCACAGTTGAAATCAAACAAAAATGATGAATTTTCAATAAAATAGCTGAATCCTCAACCAAATGAGGTTAATGTTTTACCAAAATAGTTGCATTTTCAAAAACAAAAAAATAAGCTTTTTTCCCAGAAGAAAGCTAAAAAGCTAAAATCTTTTATTTAAATCTTCACTACGTCTTCCTAATAACAATAATTATTATTATGTTATATTTTTAATATTGTAATAATTTGAAAATAAATAAAAATTCAAATCCTAAGTCCATTTATTTCAAAACTTTCCATATTTCCAATTGAAGAAATTCTAGTTGAACTTCTCAGTTGTACAACATTTCTAGTCACATTTTCTCTTAAAAATGTTATTTACAAACGAAATTACTCTCCATGATTTTTGCTTACAAATATTGCACTAGTTTTTTACATATCCCTGTATCAACTATCAATAATTTCATTTTATCTAAAAAAAAAGTTTCTCGTAGATTTAATATCAAAATTGAGCTAATTTTTGTGAATCCTACCTCACAGAGATTCGAATTCAATAAAATTAATCGCTTATGTTCATTACTATAATGTTTTAATCAATCGAAAGTTGCCTAAAAGATCCATCCATTCCGAAAAACGAGTCGTAAGTTTTTGGTTTTCCTGGTCGAAGAGCCTCGTTCGCTTTTACTGATTCCTGTTCTTTAAACCACGGACCATATTCCTCTAACTTTTTCATCCAAGAATCTAAAAACAAATTATCCATAAGTACTTTCCTTAGAAAATAATTAATAATTTTATTAATAAAATGTAGATTCTGGCTGACCATGAATGGCTTGGATAGGGCCAGCTTTGCCCCCATACTCCGAAGGCAACATATCCTGATGAATATGGTCATAAAGAGTCTCCATAGTGCTGTGAACAAATATCCTGTTTCGAATTTTTTCCTTGAGCAAAGGCTTCACAAAATTAATTATCGTGTCCACCAATGGGCTGACATTAACGACATGAACTTCCTTCAGTTTTACAGGATACGCTTCCTGGACACAAACCAGGAATTTTTTCACCAGGGCTGGTGTGAATTTAGCATAATGTGATGGCGTCGCGACGCTGGCGTCCAAAATGTAAACATCACCCGCTACACCAACAATTTCATCCTTAAGTCGTACATCTCCAATCATTAGAACTAATTTCATTGCCTCAGCCACGTTTGGGGTTGGGAGATTTTTGTCGATCCCACGCATCAGAACCACTCGGCGACCATTTTTGGTGAGTCCTGGAAGTGGGGGTACTTGTCTGAAAATAATAATAAAATTTGTAAAAGTTCTGCAAGTTAGGTATTCTTATTCTGCATAAAAATCTCAGAGAAAAAGTATTTTGCAACATTTTTTATGAGTATTAGTTTCCGAGTTAGTTAAGTTTATAGGTAGCGAGGGAGCGCCGATGGGGCCCCCTGGTATTCGATATATAAAGCCTACTGTGCCACACCCTTAACTATTCGCTCTCAGTAGTTGATTCCAGACCTCTCGGTGAAGCCCAGTTTGTCAACCACAGATCGCGTTATATTTTCCTCAGGCCCCATGAAGTGAGCCCCAAGGGTTTGTTGCCTGATCCTAGCTAATGCCGGACACTGGCATAAGGCATGTAAGGATCTTTCTCCATTCCTGCCGCATTTCCTGCACTCTGCCGTGGAGTTGTACGCCATTTTGTGCATGTGAAAGTTCAGGTGGTTGTGCCCTGTACGCATTTGAACCACTGTCCTCCTATCTTTCTTGAGTAAACCTCAGATTTCTCTGGCTCTGGCTATCCTGTACGTATAGCACAGGAAGGCTTTCGCCAGTACGGATTTCGGTCCTATGTATTCATCTGCTGTACAGCTTTCTGCCTACTGGTCCGCTTTTTCTTGCCCTTGATCCCTGTGTGACCAGGAACCCATATAACAGCCACGTTGTTCTTTTCTGCAAGTTGGTATAATGCCTTTTTGCATTTCCAAACCAGCTCTGATGTTTTGTTTGGTTTTCCAACAGCAGTTAATGTCGCTTGGCTGTCTGAACAGATTGTAATCTGTCTACCAGCAGCGTTTTCTTCTATTAATGTCTCAGCACAGCGAAAGATGGCCAGGACTTCCGTCTGAAAGATGGTGGCATGCCGCCCAAGTGGAATCCCTATCCCCCTCCTACCCGCGCTGTCATAGATTCCTGCTTCTAAACCTCCCACTACTTTGGAGCCGGCTGTGTACCAGATTTCCCCTTGTAGGAGCGGGTTACCATTTGCTTTACACATGCCCCTGCTACACGGAGAAAAAAATCGCACTGTTATAGTAGGCTGAGCTCTTGATATTACAGTACGGAACTTCATGTGCCAAATTGGCATGAATTTCTGCCAATATTGGCATCAGGTTAGACATTTTTAGCATTAAATGTCCTATACCATAAAAGAATCAAGCGCATGCCGTTATTGCTGTAGTCACATGCCCTCAGAGCAGTTGTGCCTTGCGGAAATAGCTCCAACTTTGCCTTGCTACGGTTGTAAGAAAACCCATCCTCTTAGGGTATGAGTAGTCTTGCAAAAGCGATGTGAAGTTAGGCCAGGCCTACCGGCGCTACGTTCGTAAGTAAGCGCGGCCTAATATCTCATTTGTAAGAGTACTCATACTCTAATAGGGTGAGTTCTTTACAAATATAGCAAGGTGAAGTTGGAGCTTTTTTCGCAAGGGATAAGCGCTTTAAAAGCATGAAGCTTTGTACTTTTTTAGGATAAAGCGTTTCCTGCTTAAAATGAATGAATTTTGTACCAGGATAGCAAGAATGAAACCTGCGACAAAAGCATGACTAGTGTTCTTACTATTATAGGCATATTTTTTTCTCCGTGTAGGGATGCACACGCGGAAAGTCTTGGTGAAGTGTTGACGCGTTTATTGTTTTATCTTTCCTCATTTCTAGAATTGGCAGTGTGCTAATGTCACTTGGGAGCCTAGTGTGTCTTGTCTTCCAAGTCGATCTATTTGCTCTTGCCAGGCGGCCCATCGCAAAAGCCGCCCTGGCAGATATCACAGCGTGTAGTTGTTCTTCACAGAGCATGAATCCTACCGCCGCTGTGGATCTAGTCGCCATTGCTCCCGTCATGCTCCTTAACGCTAGCGTTTGTAATCGTCGCAGTCCGCCCTACATCATTTTAAGTTACACTTGTGGCCACCAGACCACGGCCGCGTATAGGAGTCTTGGTTCAAGGACAGCGGAGTAGAGCCATGCAAGCATTTCAGACCCGAGACCCGACGTGAGACCAAAGGCTCTACTGCAAATACAAAATGTCATGAGAAAGTTCCTGCATTGGGTTTCAAGATGCTTCACCCAGTTAAGTTTGCTTTCTAGGATTACCACCAGATGTTTAACTGAGTCTGAGATCGTCAGCCTCCCACTACGGAATGCAGGGGCGTTAACGTGCGACAGTTTGTACTTTTTTCTTGTTTTTTTTCGGATTTATCGAGAGCCCTGAGCTGTCGCGTCAGAGCTCTACGATGCGCAGCGCCGACTTTGTAAGGCCCATCAAAGTTTCCAAATGAGCCCAACTAACTAGGATTACACGGTTATCCGCGTATTCCTGGGTATAAGACCCTTGCTTATTTAGCCTCCAAAAGAGGCCGTCAACTACAATACACTACAGAAGGGGTAACAGGACACCCCCCTGTGGGCATCCCTGCGGCGCTATTCCCCTTGCCAGGCCTTCACTCCATCTGGCTTCGAGTCGCCTTCGGCATCGCATGCTCTGTATCCAGCTTACTAGCTAGTCTGGTATGCTACACCTTGAAGCCTCTCAACAGATGACTCCTGTATTGCTAAATGCACCTTTTATTTTCAAGAGGGTGCCTAGAGTATACCCTTCCTGTTCCAGCTGCTGCTCCACTTTTTCCACGGTAGCATGAAGCGCAGTTTCTATAAATCAGTCTGCCTGAAAGGCGTTCTGCGCTCTGTGCAGCGGGAAGGTTAGAAGCGACTCATCCCTGATACATCTTTCGATCAACTTCTCTAGCGTTTCCAGAATGAAGGACGTTAAATTGATCGGTGGGAAATTTTTAGCACCAGTGTAGCCCTCCTTCCCAGGTTTGGAAATGAAGACCACTCTGCCGTTCTTTTATGCTGATGGCACGTGTTTTAGGGCAATGCTTGCCCTAAATAGTTTCGTCAGTGGGAGAACGGCAAAATCAATGGCCTATTGTAAGAGCATTGGATAAACTTAATTTGTCCTTGGTGATTTAAAGGGGCAGAAGGACCCAACGGCCCATTCCACCTTTTTTATATTAACGACCTTGGCGGCGGAATTCCAGTCGGTCTTCTCCCTCTCTTGGTCTCAGCCTTCCTCCTCTTGGTTTGTTTGAGTTCACTGAAAACCTGGTAAGTGGACTTCCATCAGGTGATTTAGCGTTGCTTCTTCGTCCTCAGCAAACTCACCATCGTCAAGCCTTATGAGGATATTGTAGAGCCTCGCTGTGTACGGAATGTTCTTTGATTCCTCGCAGAAGCCCCTCTGAAGGCAATTTAGTTATGCTTGCCCTGTTGTACAATGCTCAAGACGTTTCACGGAGTTTTTCCAGGTGGGTGTTCCGCCATTCTGCTCCTTTTCTAGACTTATTTGTTCTTGTAGGGCAATTGTTCTTATATGATTCAATCAGAGCCCTTCGCAGAAAATCCGCGGCATGCTCTAATTCATCTATGGTACCATAGCTTGTGGGAAATTCCACAAGCCTGCTTTTCAGTTCCACTTTATATGAGTCCCAAAGTGTATTCCTGAGGTTTCTGATCTTTGAAACCGCCGGTTTTCCTACGGTTAACCGGAACAAGATATGTTTGTGGTCCGAGAGAACTTCCTCATCGAAAACTTTCCAGCTGTAGGGTCTCATCGGACTATAGAGTCGAATACGTGAACCAGAGGGACTGCATCGCGAGGTGTAGCTGCTCTGGGGAACTGACGGACTTCAGTCTGTGGGACCTGAGCTAAGAAGCGATCCTTCCAGAAGTAATACCAAAGCCTCCTGGAATTTCAAGGGCGCGAGTTCTCATGCTCCCAAGCCATGATGTGAGCGCAGTGTCAAGGGCTGAATGGCACCAGGGATAACAAATCCTTGAACACCCCACGTGCCCCCCTTAGTCGAGGCGGACACGTAGGAGTCACAAAGGAGGTGTCTTAACGAAGCCTTTGGGACACCAGGTCGAATCCTATAGTATGTAGAACCGCCCCCTGCAAGCGGGGCTCTGCAGGCGGTGTTATTTATTTCCCTAGCATCTCGTGGGACCAAAATGAGCGACACACAAAAAGTAGTTTCCGAGTTAGGAGGATTCGAAAGTATATTACATAGCAAGGAGGAGAGCACCGTCTTTTCATGATGAGGGCAGTGTTTTCGGAACGAGTGGTGGGCGAGGGCCGAAGGCCCATGCCAATCACGAGTTCCAAAAATATTGCCCGAGCCATGAAGACGGCTCTCTTCCATGGTATGTACTGTATTTTTTATGGTAGAGACGCGAAAAATGTGAAGCATGTTCTCTTGGTGGGGGATTGAGCGTGATCTCTTTTTTCGAGTCGGCGCAACCAAGCGCATTTGATACCTGCTATATAATGTTGGTTCCCATACCCTAACACCTCTGTTTTACTACGAGGTCTAATATTGTATATGCGTCCGCTTATGCCGCTCGAAAAAAGAAAGTTTAGGGTCAATCCACAAGCAGTAGAACACGCTCATTTTGTGCGGCTACCATAAAAAGTTTATTATAATGAGGTGGTGTGCCGGCGCTTGGCCGTACAGTTGCTCGTATCAAAATTGCTATAAGAAGCAAACTATTAGTGGTTTGGAAATTTAGTGAAGTACTTCTTGTTTAGATTTTCACATAGAATATGATTTTCTATTTTTAGTTTTGAAAGGTGTAATTATATAATCGCAAAAAGGTTCAATTTCTGTTAAGATTCGGCAAAATTAATTTGAAGAGAAAGATTCTTACACAATACTGCAAAGTTCTCTCATTTCTGGTCTCGTAATGTCCCTATTCGCGAAAAATTCGGGAACGAGTGCTCGCATTGTAAAATACATATCCAGCTTCCTTTTACATTTTTCTAAAGAAAATTTGCAGCCACGGAGAAACGTCATTATCCTATAGTCATCTGAAAACAAAATTTTATGTCAAACTTCAGTATAATAAATTGAATTAAAAATGAATAGAATCTAAGATAAATATTCTTAGTATGATTATTATTTTGTCCAATCTCACAATAATTACTTTCTGAATAATGTTTCTAATTGAAATCCTGTGGATTGAAAATTGTAACCTTGCGTATAAAATAACAGCAATTATGTCAAGAAATCATTTTTAAAATAAAAATCTCACCATCAAATTCAGGTAGATGTGGTTGTTTTTTTAGCCACTCTTTGATCGTTTCCACGTCCTTATCCCGAGTGTCAACATTTTCGTTCAGCTCCACCCGAATCAGCTTCGACATGTCCTCCGTTGGATGAATTAGCAACATCTGAAAATTAGAAATTCATATTTTATAATGAAAAATACATGCACTTAGTTTAAATAAAAAATTAAGTGAAAAATTGCCATGAGAAATTTTTCTACAGTTAATAGATTCCGATTTACAAAGATTTTAATTTTACGGCGGGCCGAAATACGGCGCGACCCGTAGAGTGGGAGAAGGTTCGATGCTGATGCCTCCCTACTCCTGCCAGTGGAGGATGCCGTTTTTACGCTCCAACCTCCGGCCCCTAGAATCTTTTAGCTTAAAACAGCTCTAACTCCTAAACTATTACTTTCTCAAAGATTTTACAAAAATATTTTTTATTCAGTTTTCAAAGCCGAATGGAGTTTACTATTTTCTAATCCCGCATTATCAAGTACATATATTAGAGCGGATTATACAATTATTTTTTGTACATGTAGACTTCAGATATTGTTCTAATTGTTTAAATATAATAATAATAATTATTATTACCTTTAATTGAAAATTTAATTGGAAACAACAGCCTCGTTTTTTGCTTACAACATCTAATTTCTTAAATTGTAAGTGCAAACTCATTCCAAGAATGATTAGCTCCTAATGTTACGTGTTTTGAATATTAAATTTATACCACTTACTCGGAATTTTATGTACTTTGTATTTCACCAAAGGTCAGAATGGACTACAATTTCTGAGGAGGCAAAAAATTAATTCTTCTATTTGTCTCTTTAAAGAAATTAATTGTTTCAAACAAAACAACGACTTTGCACTTCACAGTTCAAGTCTAAAAGAAAACAATATTTTTCTTCAAGAAAAAAACAATTAATCACTCCATTCAGTTTAAAGTCGTTAAGTTTTTATCACATCTCCTGATTTTTGTTTGTTAATTACAATTTTCTAGAAATTTTTTTTTTATAATAACTAGCATCATCAATCGCACACTACGCGCGCGTGTGGTTTCTCAATTTGTGTGACAAAATACTTTTTAATACAAAATAAAAATTTGGAATAACTATTTATTTTTTAGGTTCATTTGGTTATTTATTCTTAAAGTTATATAAATATAATTTTCCTAAGATTCTTGAGAAAATTCGAAAAGATTTTTGAAAATTTCAGGTATGTCAAATCGAAATTTCAACAAAAAGTTCATCTTCAAAGAAATACTTTAATTTTTAAACAAAAAAGATGAATTTCCAACGAAAACAAAAGTTGAATCCTTAAACAAAAAATATTAATTTTCAAGCAGTTGTATTTTTAACTGAGAATTTTTTAATACTTTCCAAAAGGATCGAATTTTCTACAAAAATTTTTAATTATTTAACCTGAAAATATGAATTTTCTACAAAAAAGTTCATGTTTAACCAAATAATTAAATTTTCAACCATAAAAGAAGAATTCTCAATAAAAAACATAATAGTTGATATTTCAATTCAAAAATATTATAATTTAAATCAAAAGAAGTTGAATTCATAAAAAGCAATTTAACAAAATACATAAATCCTCAACCAAAAAGATAAATTTCCAACCAAGAATATTAATTTCCTGCCAAAAAATGAAAATGTTCAACAAAATGGTTGAATTTTCCACCGCAGAGATGAATTTTCAACTAAAATGATGAATCTTTAACCAAACAAGTGATTTTTTAACAAAGAACTTCAACTTTTAACCAATTAATTGGAATTCGAAACAAAAAACATAAATTCTTGAAGGAAAAATATAATAGTTGGTAATGAAACTAAAAAATATTTTTGATTTTAAATCGAAAAGATTGGAATTTATCCAAAAAGACGAATTCATCTAAAAAAATGAAATTTCTAATAAAAAAGATAAATATTTAAACAAAAAGGATGAATTTTCAACGAAATTTTTGAATTCGCAACCAATAAAGATTTTTTAGTCTAGTATAAAAAAAAATTGTAGGCAAATTAAAATTTTAAGGGGAAAAAAATCTGTATACAAAACAAAAATTTCGAAAGACTATTTTTTCATTTTCTTTGTTTATTTTATTTAAGATTATATAAATATAATTTTCCTATCTTTCTCGAGAAAAGTCGAACATATTTTTGAAGATTTCAGATATGTCGAAAAAGTATCTAGAAAATGTCTAAGAATTTTTTTTTTTTATTTCACAGGATTTTACAAAATTTTAGGACAAGTTTGATTAGTTTAATAGATACTTAAGAGTTTTTGATCCTTGGAAAAAATTTGAAAATATTTTATAAACTTTCAAAAATATTTAAAAGTTTAAAGATATTTTTAGTCCCTTCAAAATTCCAAAAATTCCTAAATATATTTAAAACTGACTCGAATTATTCCTAAGATTCTTTTGAAATCTTCCGGATTCATTTTTGACAATTTTGGAAAGATTTTGTAATGTTTTATAATCTTTTTGAATATTCTTTTTAAATTAATTTGAAAAAATGAAGCATAACTTTACATATTCCTAGGAATATTAAAAAAAATTCATTATTTTAAAACCTTTCAAAATCTTTAAAAAACTAAAAATTTTATTTTGAAATCTTGAAATATCTACATTTTGTTTTAAATTTTCTTAAATTTTTTTTCAACTAATTTTTTTTATTTGTTCAAAACAACTTCTGAATATTTTTTACAATAATTCAAATTTTTCATAAAAATGTGAAAAAATTCTGCAAAAGTAAAAAAATTTTCTAAAATCTTCCAGCTACTTTTTTGACAACTTTGAAAATCTTTTGGGATGTTTTGAAATCTGTTTAAATGAGCTCTTTAAACAAATTTTGTAAAATAAAAAACCATTACAAATTTTTCTAGGAATCTTAAGACAATTTTTTTATTCCGTGCAAACCTTTCAAAATTCTAAATTTTTTGCTCGAAGAATTCAAAATTTTTCAGGATTTTTATTCTAAGATACAAAAAAAATCGGGACCAATGCGAAATGCACGTGGTGATTAGAATAAGAACTGATATAAATCATGTCATCCCTGGTGAAAAAATTGCTACAAAAAATAAAAACCATTTTTACAGGAATCTAAAAATAAATAAAATAAATTACAGCCAAAATTACAGGAAAGTACAACTTTTCTCTACTATTCAGACGAATTTTGTACTTTTTTGAATTTTTTCGTATATTGCTGTATTTTATTGCAGTTTGAATTTTCTATAAGAATTCTATAACAATTAACAAATGAATAAATAAGAAATAATAATAAATAAATAACAAAAAACCTTACGTTCGAACTTTTTTTTTCAAATATATAGCAATCGATTGGACTGCAAATGAAAATTGAACAATTGAAAAAAAATGAACACGGTCATTAAAATTACAAGATTCGAACTATTGAAGATAAAAATTTTTCACTTGAAGTTATCAAAACTTAACTGCAAATTAAAACACTCAAAGGGGAATACTTTTGAATTTAAAACTTTTAAAATTAAAGCTTTAAACTTTTTCCATTCAAACACTGAATAATTTACGCGTATAAAATGGAAGCTTTTAACATTTCTCAGTTGAAAATTGTGTAATTAAAAGCTGTTAAACTGCAAAATTTTTGAACAAATGATACAAACTACGAAAAAAGATAATTGGACAAAAGTTGTTCACCCAAAAAAGATCGACAAATTTGTCCTAGATTATTTTTTGATTGGACGCCTAATATTTGGTTTAATCGTAATAAAATAACATTGAAAATAGAAATAAATTTTTTTGGATAAACGACACAAGCTACAAAAAAAGATGAATTGACAAAAGCTGTTCACCCAAAAAAGAGCTACAAATTTGTTATTAGTTATTTTTTGAAAGGATGCCTATTTTTTGTTAAGACGGAAAAAATAACATTGAACATAAACAAATTAAGTTTCAAGAAAACTGCACAAGGTGCAATAAAATGTTACTTCATAAAATTGTTTTTTTCTTATAGGATGCGCACATTTTTTTTAATTATACAAACAAGACAATGAAAATACATATGTTTCAATATCAATGCATATTATGAAAAATAAAATTTGTACATTATTTTGCAATATCTGAATAAGCAGTCTCAGACCGAGGTACAGAAATAAATATAATATACATTTGATATAATAGAGTTGAAATTAATGTAGAAAAGTTCGCAGTTTGGACAAAATCGAGTGCGAAGCACGAGATACGCGATGAAAATTTGTTCGTTGAAGCCAAAGGAGTTTTAACGAAAGAGAATTCACAATCATCAAATTACAGTTGTCGATGCTTTGACCTGTAATTTTAAAAGATCTGTGAGCGTGATGAGAATGTGCCCGCACAGCGGGTAGATTTTTTAGAGAACGATTCTCGAAAATTCAAAAGAACAAACTGAAAAGAGTCACTTGGAGCAATTTTCAGGCAGTATGCAAGCAACCAGGTATTTAACAACAATGAGTGCGAGATTTTCGATAATTTCGTTCCACCTATTTTTCTAGATAGGAAAAGTAATTTTAGATTGTTAAAAAATTATTCAAGAAACTTTAAAATTAATAATAAATAATAATCTTTGCAAACGAGGAATTGTTTTGTCAAGAGATTTGGAAATCAAGACTCACGTACTCATAAAATGTAGTTACAGTGCGGTTATGGCTATCAAAAGAAGGATGTCGAAAGAGCAAGTGATTCTTATGCAATTTTTCAGGGTTATAATGATGTGCCACTTTGCATTTAAACACTGTTGAAAATTAATTTTGCACAGGATTTGAATATGCGTTCAGAATAAAACTTGAAAAAAAATATAATAGAAAAAATTAAAAAGTGGATTATATAAAATTAAAAATAGAAAATAATAACTAAAGAAAGATTCAAATATTAAATAGAAAATATCTATCAATTACATGCTTCTTTGATAAAAAGTTACAGTTACGATTATCTCTTTCCATTAGAAGATAAATAATTATAATTTTTTAAATTATTTGAAAGATAAAATGATTAATTAATATTAATTAAAATTGACTTAGAACGAAAAATATTAAGTAATTTTGTAATTTAAAGTAATTTTTATGTTTATTTTGTATGCGTAATTATTACAGACATTTTAAATGAAAGATCGAGATATTACATCGACTTTTGTGAGAAATTAATGGTCTCTTGCTTCACTGAAACTTTCACTCTCAAAGAGTCATGGTCCTCACTAAGATGCTTACGTTCTCAATTCTCCTCATAAAACAAAAGTTTTACTATTTTTTAACTTGATATAAATATTGCTCTCATTCCTGGTACCTTAATCGAAAAATTAATATCGATCGATGTTGCGGAAATCTAATGAAAGTATAATTTTTTCCCCTTTTTCACTTTCACTTTTAAAGCTATTGTCTCAATTTTATTGTTGATAAAGCCCGATAAATGATAGAAATCCCAATTTCTTCTACTTTAAAGTTAAATATATTTTCTTTCGGAAAAGGAAACTTTTTTTTTATTTTTACAACAATTTAAAACACTAAGAGTTTTTGAATACAAACAAAAAAATTATCTTCAAAATTCATGACGGGGAAAATCTGATTCAATTTTTATCAGTTAGACCAGAAAATCTTTTTTTTTCGATTGCTTCTTTAATATAGATGAAGAGACCTTTAAAAATTAATTTTAAAAAAGATTTTTTCTCCATTATCAAAAATTTGGAATAATAGCGCTCTCATTACACGTTTTTCTATTTTCATATTCTAATAAAATGATGAAATTAAAATATAATATGCTTCAATTTAAAGTAGTATAAAATATCAATTATAATCATTAATTAAAATAAATATTAAAATAGCTGCATCGGCTCTTATGCAATTTTAATTTTAGTCCGCTTTCAGTAATCTGTAACTTTCATTTAAATATCAGATTTTATCCCAGCAGGAATTATAAGCGAAAAAATTAATAAGTTAATGTGAGATTTTTTAATGTAATGAGTTTAGTTTTCAATATTTATATTTTAAAATCATAAAATTTTGAACATCTTTTTGAAATAGGTTTATTTTGAAGATTTGCTATTGAACATCCTTCAATTTTTAATGTGAAAATTTAAAAAGGTGTAGTATTGCATTTTTTCAAATTGTTCAATTTTGAAGATTCACAACTGAAAACTCTTAAACTTTGAAAAAGTAAAAGAATGATCCTTCAATTTGGACGATTTTCATGATTTTTGAAATCGAAAGTCAAGTTTTTAATTCTAAATCTTTGAATTTGAAGAAATTGTAAATGTAAAGCATCAAAAATATAGAATTTTAAAATTTAAAACTTAAAATTTGCAAAAATTTTAATTGTAAATTGTCAAAATTAAGAGCTCTTCAATTCTAAAGATTTACAACTTAAAATTCTACAACTTTTAAAAGTTACAAGGGAAAACTCTTCAATTTAAAAGATGTATAAATAAAAATTCTAAAATTTTGATGATTTTGAAAATCAAATTTCAAGTTTTTAATTCTAAATTTTCAACCAAAAAAATAAATTTTGAACAAAAATTATGAATCTGCGAAATATTTGATTTTTAAATTGTAAAACTTAAAACTTGAATAATTTTTACTTTATTTATTATTTATTATATTTATTTTATTTTTAGTTTTCTACAATTTTGCAGATTTAAAAGTGAAGATTTGTCAATTTTAACAATTTGCAGTTAAAAATTCTATAACTTTAAAAACGTATTATTAAAAATTCTCAAATCGTGATGATTTCAATGATCAAAAGTGAAGAGTTTTCAATTCTAAATCTTCCAAATTAATGAAATTTCAAATGAAGATCATCAAAATTACAGAATTTTTAATTGTAAAACTCAAAAACT
The DNA here is from genome assembly GCA_932195095.1 of Andricus curvator. Classification (NCBI taxonomy): domain Eukaryota; kingdom Metazoa; phylum Arthropoda; class Insecta; order Hymenoptera; family Cynipidae; genus Andricus; species Andricus curvator. The sequence goes on from CAKNYM010032516.1 coordinate 16,913, forward strand.
GCAAATATTCAATCGTAAATATTAAAAATAAAAAACTCTACAATGCTAAAGAATTACAATTAAAAATTCTTGACAATATAGAATTGCAAATTTTTCAATTTTAAAGATTGATATATTAATAAAAAATAATGCTTGAATTTTTGTCAAATAGTTCAATTTTGAAGATTTAAAATTGAAATGTATTCCAAAAAATAGTTAAATTTTCAACCAAAGTGATGAATCATCGACAAAAAAAAATTATTCTCAATAAAAAGTATAAAAGTTGATATTGCGACCTGAAAATATTTTAATTTTCAATGAAAAACAGTTGAATTAATCCAAAAAATACGAATTTTCTAACAAATTAGTTGCATCCTCAACCAAAAGAGACTAATTTCCAAAAAAATAATTTTTATTTAAGCAGAACGAATTTTGAAACAAATAGTTGAATTTTCAACCAATGACATGAAATTTTAAGTAAAATTATGAATCTTCAACCCAAAAAATGAATTTTTAATCAAATAGTTAAATTTTGAATCCCAATAAAGATGAACTTTATAACAAAAAAGACCATTTTTTATCAAAATACATTTATTTTTCAACTCTAGAACACAAATTTTCAAGCAAGCAGTTTTGAAATGTTTAAACAAATGAATTCTGAATTTAAAAGTTTAATTTTCAACCAAAGAAATTAATTTTTAACTAAAATAATGAATCTTTAACCAAAAAAATAAATTTTAACAAAGTAGTTGAATTTTTAACCCAAGAGATTATTTTTCTATAAAAAAGACAAATTTTTAAGAAAATGCATGCATTTTCAACTAAACAAGATTAATTTTTTAACACAATATAGAATGGTTAAATTTTTATCTAGAAAAATAAATTTTCAACGAAACAGTTACTTTTTCAACGAAAAAGGTGAATTTTCTACCAAGAAGATTATATTTTTATCAAAAAAGATCAATTTTTCACAAAAAAGGGAATAGTTAAGTTTTCAGTTGAAGACACAAAATTTTAACTAAAACAATGAATCTTTATAAAAACATGAATTTTGACCAAATACTTGAATTTTCAACCGAAAAGATGAATGAAAAAATAGATTTTCAATAACATCAAAAAGGTATTTTTGACAAAATAGTTAAATTTTTCTCTCATATTTTATAATTTATACAATTTTGCATTATGATATGCCATTAAAAAAAAAAAAAAAATTCTGTGAAAACAAACAAAAGCAATGAATTTTTAACCACAAAGAAAATTAGATTTTTCATTGCAAATTAATTTTTTTCAACGGAAAATTTAACTATTCCACTGTTTGTCGAAAATTGATTGTTTATAATTACCTATTTTGCTGAAAATTCTTTTTTTTAATTCATTTTTTCACCTGAAAAAATATATATTTATATATTTGATTGAAAATTGATCGTTTTGAGTTAAAAATTTAAGTATCTGGTTAATAATTTATGTGTTTTCTTGAAAATTCGTTCTTTCTGGTTAAATTCAACTGTTTTTATAAAAAAAATTATATTTCTCTTTTTTCCAAATTAATTTTTTTTTTTTTGATTGAAGAATCATAATTTTCATTGAAAATTCATCTCTTTGGCTGAAAAATGAGCTGTTTTGTTGAAAATTCGTTTTTCCTTTGGCTGAAAATTAATTTTCTCTACTATTCTTTACTATTTCTTTAACTATTCCAGTTAAAACTTTAACTATTTTGTAAATAATTTGTTTGTTTTTTGTTGAAAATTTATTTTTTAACCTGTAAATGTAACTATTTCTGTTTAAATATTTCCTCATTTTAGTTAACAATTCATCTCTTTGGCTGAAAATTAAATTTTTAAATAGAAATTTAACTATTCAATTTTTGGTTGAAATTTTTTTTTTAGTTGAAAATTTGTCTTTTTGTTAGAAATTAATCTTCTTTGTTGAATATTAATTATTTCGGTTGCAAATTAAAACTATTCCAGTAGAAACTTTAACTATTTTGTTGGAAATTGTTTTTTTTTGTTGAAAATTAATTTTTTCAAACTGAAAATATAGCTATTTCTGTTTAAATATTGCCTCATTTTAGTGAGAAATTTATCTCTTTGGTTGAAAATTAATTTCTTAAACGAGAAATTTAACTATTCAATTTTTGGTTGCATTTTTTTTTTTTTAATTCGTCTTTGTGGTAGAAATTATTCTTCTTAGTTAAAAATTAATCATTTCGGTTGAAAATTTAATGATTCTAGTTAAAGATCTATCATTTTAGTTAAAAAATCATCAATTTGTTTGAAAACGTAATTGTTTTATGAAAATTATATATATTTTTTATCCAAAATGATTCTTTTTTAATTTAAAATTTATTGAATATTCCATTATGCTAGTTGGAAATTGATGTATTTTGTTGAAAATTCTTTTTTTTTCGGTAGCAATCAATGTTTTTGACTGAAAATACAACTATTCCAGTTGAAGATTCATTCATTCATGTGGTTAAAAATTTGTTGTTTTTTTGTGGAATATTAATTTTTTTAACTAAAATTTAACTATTCCATTTCTGGTTGAAAACGGATCTTTTATAGTTAAAAATTCAACAATTTTGTCGAAAATTTATCTTTTTTAGTTGAAAATTTAAGTATCTGGTTAATAATAATTTATGTGTTTCGTTGAAAATTCGCCCTTTCTGGTTGAATTCAACTGTTTTTAATTAAACATTTTTATATTTCTCTTTTTTTTCAATTGATTTTTTTTTGGTTGAATAATCATAATTTTAATTGAAAATTCATCTCTTTGGCTGAAAAATGACCTGTTTTGTTGAAAATTCGTTCTTCCTTTGGCTGAAAATTAATTTTCTATTCTGAAAATTCAACTATTCCAGTTAAAGCTTTAACTATTTTGTTAATAATTTTTTTTTTTTTTTTTTTAAATTAATTTTTTTAACCTGAAAATGTAACTATTTCTGTTTCAATATTTCCTCATTTTAGTT
>CAKNYM010032523.1:0-11329 GCA_932195095.1 Andricus curvator
TTTGAAACCAAAAATAATGGATTTCCAATAACAAAAAACTGAATTTTCAAACAAAAAGATTAATTTTCTACTAATAAGTCAAATTTTCAACTAAAAAATTAATTTTTAAACAAAAAAAATATTTTCAACAAAGTAGTTAAATTTTTAACGAAAGAAATGGATTTTTAACCTAAATAAATGAATTTGGAAACAAGAAGAATAATACAATTTTGTAAAAAAAGTCAATTTTCAAAAACCCATTGTTAAATTCTCAACCGGAAAATGATTTTTCAACCAAAAAGATTAATTTTCAACGAAGTGACGAATTTTCAATAACCTACATGAATTTTCATCCAAATAGTTGATTTTTGAACTAAAAAAGGCGAATTTTTAACAAAAAAATGACAAATTAAATTTCCAGTTAATCAATTTTTAACGAAAAAAACTGATTTTCATCAAAATAGTTTATTTTAACTCAAAAAACTCTTGAAAATTGACTTCTTATTTTTGAACTTTTTTTTGTTTTTTCACCAATTTTTTTTGTTTAGTTTCAAATTCATTTCTTTCGTTGAAAATTGAACGATTTGATTGAAAACCTGTTTTTTTTTTTTTTTTTTTTTTTTTAATTAATTTTTGAACTTAAAAATTAAGTCTTTCATTTAAAATTCGTCTTTTTTGTTTGAATTGAACTGTTTTTCACTTAATATTGAAATCTTTTTTGGTTAAAAATTAATTTTTTGTTGAAAATTCGACTTTTTAGTAGAAAATTAATCTTCTCGTTTGAAAATTCAGTTTTTTTCTGTTGGAAATTCATTATTTTTGGTTTAAAATGGAGTTATTTTGTTCAAATCTCCTTTTTTGATTCAAAAATATTTTTTCAACTGAAAATTGAACTATTTCCTTTTTGGTTAAAATGATTTTTTAGTAGCAAATTCATTTCTTTCGACGAAAATTTAACTATTTTAAAAAATGTTTTTTTTTTTTTTTGGAGAAAATTAATTTTTGAACTTAAAATTGAAGCATTTCATTTGAAATTCGTCAAAATTTGTTTGTCAACAAAAGTCGACTCTAACCTCCAAATCCTCCAATTCTCCAAATAGTTCAAATCTGAAAAAGCTGAAAAATCTTGAAAATAGCCCGGACGCCGAGAATGAGAAATTACAAGTTAAGAATCGTGCATCCTCGGCAAGCCTCGGCTTCAACGCCGAACCCTTCTTCGTGGCTGACCCGAAGCCGCCACCGAAATCAAACGAAAGAGCACGAAGGAGACAGTGAAATCATCCGAACCGACAAATTTTCGTTGCCGCGGAACGTGAAATCAAGTCACGGAGTGGGGACACACCGATACGCGGCGTTTACGTGTGTTGCTCCCACACGGGAGTCGTGGTGGGGGCCGCCAGCTCCCACAATCTGTGAACACTGCTGCGATCGTAGAGGGAAGATACGTATAGAGGCGACAATGCCCACCAAGCTTAGAAGATGGGTGCGGGGAATGAGACGTCAGGAGCAGGCTTAGTTCGGGAACCAGCGATGCGAGGCGCTAGTATCCCGAACCAGTAAACGGATAGGAGGGAAGGAGGGACGGAACCAGTGCTTCACCGATAGAAAGTATGCTTAATGTGTGTGAGTGGCATGAGCCAAGAATGTGTGTGGTATATGTGAGTCAGAAGACAGGATAAGCGTGAGAAGTGAAAGAAATTATTACTTGCCAGGTTTTCACCGTAACCAAGAACTGCTGCTAAATCTCGTCGATTTTGAATATTTGCCAAATATGCATTTCATTAAAAGTGAATTTTCAAATTTATAGAATAGTGTATTAATTATCTCAGTTAGAAGAAATAAATGAAAATAATCATTCAGAATTTCCCTAGGGTAGCATTTTATACTTATTTAATTCTGAGTCAGTATAGTAATCCCCCTCTTTTCTAGATCATTTGATTTTTTTGATTGGAAAAATAGAGGATTGAAAAATGTAGATATACAATTTAGAAAGCAGGACGTATATTAATTAAAAGAAGCAAACTGAAACTTCTTGGTTCTAAAAAATTATCGGAATTGCAAGTCTTTCTCCATTACAGAAACGTAGATAAAGTTTCTTGGTGACTATGAGCTGTCAAATTGTAATTTGTTAAATATACTTTCACAAAAATAAGTTTCTTATACTTTTACAGTGCTATTTTTCAATCCAATTTTACTTTGGACTTAGTTCACTATCTTCGATTTCGCAAATTCAATGAATTGTGCAAATTAAATTGTACTATTCAGAGCTATTTCCAGGTATTGAAATACGACTAAAAAACCTGTCTTGAGTCATACTAAAATGAAACCGCTCGTGGGATTCCAGAGTCGTTTTTCTACATTGAAAATAATAACAGAATGAAGTTATCATATTTAAAAAAAGACCTCTGGTTTTTACAGAGAATGTTTGATAATATTTTGAACAGTTTCTACTAATAACTATGAGTATTCATTCTGAAGATTGTGTGATAATATATCACTAATAGCCCAGAGGGCACAAAACCATGATCATCCCTAGAACGTCCTTGAGACATCCCTAGGACGTCCAATGCCAGTCCAATCAAAGTCTCTAATACGTCCAATGTCGTAAAGATGTCCTAAAGACGTCTTAAAAACATAGGACGTTCTCGGGACATCTTTTGTACTGACATTAGACGTCTTAAGAGCATCCCCAGAATGTCCAAAAGACATGTTCCAAAAGACATCTTAAGGATGTCCCGAAGACTTCTCTAGGACATCCTTAATTTTTTTGTCCACTGGGAGCATAATACTTTCCTGGACGTAGCAAAAAGCGTTTTTTTATTTATAACTTAACAGCATATGAATATTAGGTGTGCTTAAACAAAAGCAAGTCCGAATTTCAACGTGCATTTTCGATTTTTTTGTTTCTTGTGGGTTAAAAATGAACCACGTGGAAGGAGAAATAAATTGGTTTGTTTTTACAGAAAAATTGATTCTTCTCGAAAAAGGCAGGTCATTACGCAAAATTATATACAGAATATAAAAGACGTGACTCATTAAAATGATTTTTTATCGTAATTATTTTTATAATTATGCATTCTTAGGGAGATATGCGAAGGAAATTGTTTTAACGTAGTATGAATTATCTATCCCGCTTATGGAGAGGTCTTCAAGTATGCATAATTTATGAAGAGACTGATGATCCAAAAATACTCTTTTTAATAAGCCGCATCTTTTACATTCTTCATCATTTGCCAGTATGATCAGCTGTTTAAAAAAAGATGAATCTTTGTGTAAAACCAGACAAATTTACTATAAGCGACCTCTAAATATTATCTGATTCATGTCTCTTTTCACGTGGTTCATTTATAACCCAAACGGAACAGAAAAATGGAGTCTGCAAATTGAGATTCGGAATTCTATTTTCTTTTATATACCCCTTATAAATATTTTAATTTATAATTGATTATTATTAATTTTCGCCTTATTTAATTTGCTACAAAAATATGTCTTTGCATATTTATGGCGAATAAATCCCTTATTTTCATGGAAAAATGTAGATATTATGTTTTTCATTGAATTATTCTTTTAAGTTGATAGTAATCATATTTTTAAACATTTTTTCCATGATAATATTAGTTTATAATCTTTCCAGTACGACATTGCAATCACTTATATTTAAAAAAAACTTGTACTCAGTCATAACACAAAACTTGTTGTTTGTAGAAATTTGTACGAATATAGTATTTATTAATATATGTACAAAAAATGTATTTATAAATAATGTTGAAATTTCATAACTATATGAGATATAAACGCTTTCTGGGGAAAGAAATAACAAAAATATGTAGAACTTTAATTTTCAACCGCTGGATTATCAGGATCTATTTGGAAGTTTTTACCTGCGTTTATGGACGCTCCTAAAAGATAAAAAAGAGGCAAAAGACAGCAGGAAAATGCAGAAGATGCCTAAAATAAACAACGTTTAAAAAAATTCCGTCATATGTAAAAGTTTTAATATAGTCCAGGCATCTTGTACGAAAAAATTTATTTTCATCTGGAACGGTTTGTTACTTATGTTATTAATGCCGTTGCCGTTTTCCGTAGGATATTTGACGAACGAGCTATTTAAAAAACTTTTTCTGGTTAAAAATAGCAAAAAATGTGTTTTTTTTCTAAGAGTCCTAACTCTTGACCTATGAAGGCTGGAAGATAGTTTTTTTTACATTTACACATAATTTTCTACATGAAATTTTTTTCTCTGTCATCATTAACATAGATTTACCCACAAAAGAATTATTTTCAACAAACTAAACACGAGTAATTTGCTCTGAAGAATACGTCAAAAGTGGTCAAGTTTGGGAGGCCATAACTTATGACACTTTGAGGTTCGGTCATTGTTCTTTTTAGAATTACTCGAAATTGCGTACACTTTAATTAGAATGGAGAATATTTTTTCGTAAAATTGGCAGGTTCTAAAGTACAAATATTAACTTCAGAATTGGGTTTTTAGCCTCCTTTTTGAAAAAAATCGGGGTTCTTTGAAGACATACAACTCTGCGCCTATTCTTGAAAGAATTTTCTTCTTTTTTTTTAACTTTTTCAGAATTTTCTAAAGTTTACGAAAGCAGTCTACGAAAACACTGTTTTTGGAAAATTGTTCAAAAATATTTTCTGGAAGCGTCGTAGTCATGTTTGGAAAAGTTCAAATTCCCATCCCATTGAAATTCTCAATGAAACGCTATAGAGAACGAACGCGGTGAAAAATTACAAGATGCCTGGACTAATATGACGAGAGTTTTTTAGACGGAAAGTTATTGTTTTTAGTGGTAATGTTGATCCACTGCAATTTGCCTTTCTATATGTAGGGTGCTTCAAACCTTCCTTGCCACTCTGCAATAGTAAATTTTGGATTACAACATAAACGGTAGGGTTGTTAATGAATTTTCCTTACATATAAATCTCTGTAACAATTTCAGAACTTTGCAGGTGTGAAAATGGAATGTGCGTTATTTTCAGTACTTTTCACGTATAAATTCTATGGAAACAATCAAATATTTATAAAGCAGATCGTTATGTCTTGTAGTCTTAAGAAATAAGAATATTCTCTCCATTTTCAGTACTGAACTTTTTTTAAATGAAAAATTTGGACAAAGCAACCATTTTTTACATAACAATTGAAACATTTGTTACCGTATTGGTAAAAGTATAGGAAATATGATTGTTTGTTGTTTTGGTAAAAATATATATTTTTGTACTCAGGAGCCGTGTATAAATTACGTGAAGAAATTAATTACGTCAAAAAAATTATTTATCGGAAAATTCCCGTAATGGGGCATAATACTCTGTCTGATTTTTCCCTACATTAACAATGTTAGAATTGCAAGAGCCCATACTGCTGGAGAATATTCTTCTTTCTACGCGTAGATTAATAAATATCAATTTTGTCGAATAAATACGTCCAAATTATACAAATAATATTAAAAGTTGAAACCCTCAAGGATATTGTATATCATATTTTACTGGAGAAGCAAGAGAAGAAATGTATTTCTTGTTTATTAGTTCGTTATTTAATATTATAGGATTTTGTTATTGTTATACTTTTAATATTTTTAAATGTTGAGTTAGAATCGCAATTTTGATTTTTTTTTAAGTGTTTCATTGAAACAATTTCTGCACTTGAGCTCTCGAATTTAAACTCGCCGGACGCTTGAAAACGCTAAAAGCGTTGCCCCGGGTCTCAAGGAATGGGAATTTTCAAATTCACAAAATTAATTTTCTAGATGTAGGCTTCTATATTTTAGCAAGGCATATTTAGAATTTTTATATCTTAAAATTATTTTTAAGAATAAAAATTAAAAACTGAAAAGAAATTTTTTTCCTAATATTCAATAAGTAATTAAAACATAAATCATCACAACTCGTACAAATTTTATTGAAACTCTTTGAAAGTAAGGACACATACAAAGTATACTCAGCGAATGCCTACAAAATAATAAAAAGTTTAAAATGACCTTTTGTTTAATAATATCCAATTGCAAATTAAGGTCGATCTGTAACCACATTTTTCAACTTTCGGAGACAAAAAGTATCGAGGCCACTTAAAATCTAAAACAACTTCCAGCGAGAAAGTTGTTCTATATAGTTCAAAGAAAATGTCTGGAATATTTTAGATAAATTCATTCAAAATTGATTGAAATATGTACTTTGTAAAATAGTACGAGAGTGGGGTGAGTTATTGGATCCGAGAGCTCAACTGTACCTACGATAACGATAAAATGTTTTCTTATTTATAAGTTTCTTTTTGAAGTTGTACCTACATTATTCAGATTTTTTCCACGAGTGCAGAAAGATAAGTATGAGAGTAGAGAATGTATAAGTACAAAATCAAATAATGCAAAAAATGCCCATAAATTTTATTATAATTCTAAGAAAATAATTATTGTATGCGAAGGACATTATTTGTACATTTTTATTAGTGTATTGATTAATAAGTTCACGTGTTTATTATGGTTACAATTTAAAAGCAAATAATATTCTATAAATGCTCACATATTGTAATAATAATGACTATTGTAATTAATCATTCTAAGAAAAGAATTATTCGTCTAAGCGAATAAAAAAATTTCTAATGGGGTCATTGAAAAAAAACTCTTTTGTTTTTCAATTTTAACTTAAAATATTGAAATACAAAGTTTCAAATGAAAAACGCATCGGTGGATATTTCCATTCACGAAAATATTGGAAGAAAGTGAATATCCAGAATATAGTTCGGAAAGACCAGTCCAGGTATAAGGGTTCTAAATTTTTTGCAGTTCGACTCATGTACACGGCACACTCTCTTCACCTACCCCACTGACACACGTTAAGCATAAAGCACTGGTTCGTGGCACTAGCGCCACGCGTTGCTGGTTCCCAAACTAAACCTAACTGAGCCTTCCCCTGCCGTCTCGCTCCCCTTAGCGTGCTTCAAACTGCCCGCTGCATTGTCGCCTCTATACCTATCTTCCCTCTACGCTGCGATCATGGTCGAACACGGGCGCACACGTGCAGTCGCAACGCTCTGAGAAGCTGTAGAGCAAAGAAATCGATGAATTCGTAGTTTCTTGATAGTTGGTGTAATTAATTAATCTTTACGTGCGGTGTTCTCGATCTCAATTTCTAAATATGGATAAAATTACATCCAAATCATGGTTGTATATTCGATTTTGCGTAGATAAAGAATTTGACTACGTTGAAAAGAACTTTGTTCTTTAATTGATCAATATTCACGGTTGTGCTTCTTTAATTACACCTCGGATAATGCAAATTAAGTCAAAGTAAATTTTTTAGCGGTTTATTATATTTCAAAATGCGACCGCAAATGCTGTTTCTTATACGCGGCCACAAATGCGACGGCAAATGCGGCCGCAAATTTTCAGTAGGGTTTATTGATAATATTAGTCAATTTTTTAAGTTAGTTTAAAAGTAACCGTTAATAACATTTTTAATATTTCAAAACATTGACTTTTAACTTCCCAAGAACAACTTTAGATGTGTGTAATCGCAAAAAAGTCACAGGTTCCGAATTTAAAACTTTTAAATCGCTAATATAAGAATGAAACAAAAATTGATTGCTAACTTCTTATTCCCATTGAGTACTCCGTCTCAAAATGAACCCCGGCCGAGAAAAGCTAATACAACCGAACCCTACGCAGGAGAACCATAGCTATGACAAACAAAGCCCAGGCAGGCGAAAAAAATTTCTTGGACCAACCCTGCCCTGACCTGAAAAGCGAGCAAAAAGTTTGCCGACCACTGGACTAGAGGGAGCAGATGCTGAGCCAGACTCTGGCCTCTCCTTAATAGCACGGAACGTTCCGGGAACGTTCCCGGAACTTGTAAAATGTCCGCCCCTTGGGAGCGTTCCAGGAACGTTCCAATGGGACCTGAGGGGAACTTTCCATTATTGTTATTTTTAGCAACAATTATCTCGTAAACCGTAAGAGATAGGTAAAAATGGATGTCATTTTTGAGTTTTGAGTACCGCATATACTACACTATAATATGATATCCGTATTATAAACTGACATCGATTTTGACCTATCGTTTACGGTTTACGCGATATTTATTGATAATAATAACAATAACGTTAAATTATGTTTGGAACGTTCCAGTGGAACGTTCCTGGAACGTTCCCAAGCGGCGGACATTTTACACGTTCTGGGAACGTTCCCGGAACGTCCCAGGAACGTTCCGTGCTATTAGGGCTGTCAGCCAGAAAAAAAAGGATTGATACGTATTGGGGCGAATTAACATTTTTGTAATGCGCGTGAATCCCGTTTTCTGATTCGTTTAAACGCATTGAGACGCATTCAGATGAATTGAGACAGCGCGAATTGAATGCGTGTGAATTCATATGAATGCGTGGTCAAGGTCAATTTGAAAAAAAAAATTAATAAAAAGTGCATGCGTCGAGACTTGAAACAGCGATCCCTCGTGTATCAGCCCAGAGTTCGCGCCACTGAGCTACGAGACAATTTAATAAACATTTACAATAAATTGTATATGCCCCGCACGTTGGTTTTCCTGTCACGGATTAAATTGTATAAATCAACACTTGCTGAAATTCGCCGTGACGCATTGGGCGAATTCAAGTGTGTATTTTACTCTCGCGAATTCAGACGCATTGACCAAAGTTAAGGCGTTTGCGTGCTGACACATTGATGTGTATTCGCTGACTTTAGACTTTTGCACCGTATTTGTACGTATAGAAAGATTCAAAATTAAAATACCGTCTTCACGAATTTACACGCATTGACACATAGGTCCAATGCGTCATTGTCGCAAAGCGGGATTTGCAGGGTGTCTTAGTCTTTTCAATTAAATTCGTATCAATACGTACTTTTTTGCTGGGCATACAAGGCAGACGTTGCTACTAGGGTGAGGGACATGGCGTACTATAACTTTAGGGGGAGGAATTTTATTCATTCTGTACTTTCCCAGTTGACTTCAGTTTTATTTTATTCTATACACATATGCCAGTTTTTGTCAGCAGGAAGAGGTTATGAAACACGTAACCTGAAATTATAGTTGATCCATATTATTCTTTACCCATTTTCAACATTACAATACATTTTATTAGTATTAAAATATTTCTATACAGCAAAATTACAAAAAAAAATTTAATTCTAAAATTTTAATTTTAAAATCACTTACATTTGCCGCCTTACTTATCCAAAATGGCGAAACTAAGCGGTTGGTTCTGATTGGCTCAGTTTTTTTTACTTGCGCGTGACTAGACCATGTCCGTAAATTTTACAGAAAAGTTTGTGAGGTTAAAGAGATTAATGAATCTCAGCCCCCTGGCACTTTCATGGAGGCCTGTATTATAAAAGTTGGCTGAAAGGTGGATCACGGCCACCAGGCGAAATCGTGGCGCTGATTACCTATAGGGCCGACTTTCTTTAAAATACATGGCAAAAATGCAAATATTTATATTTTTTTAAAATCTGAACCGCTTTTTCGTGTTTTTTTAATGGAAAAAAGAAGTTAAATGTTTTTCGCATATACTAGTATAAAATATATAACGAAAAAAGTGAAATATATTAAGTTTCTAAGTGATTAAATGTGTGAAAGCAATACGAACATTTTTTCCAAGATAATACATTTAAACAAATTAATAACAATAAAATTGTTATTAATTAAATAATTAATTAATTTAGGAACTTTAGTGTCACGATTTTAAATTAAAATTAAAAGGTTTTTTGCGTCGTAAAAATTCATGTACCTAATTTAATATTAAAACATTTTATTTTAAAACAGTATAAAGTAACTTACCAAATTATTTTTCAATTATAAAAATGGCAATAATCAAGAGGTATGTATATGAGATTAATAAAAAGGCAATTTTTAAATTAAAAAAGTATAATTCTTATGAATCGTATAATTATGTAATATAAAATTTCAATAAATAAAATGAATGCAACAAGCATTTCAAAAAATTATAACTTTCTGTAAAACACAACAGTAATAATATGTAATTTTATGTACAAAAAAACGTTTATATTTTCTTTAGATTAGTTAAATTATTCAAATTAGTTAAATTTTCAAAATGTTTTTCAGGCTTTTCGTCTCGTCCCAAATGGAGTGTTGGTACGGCTCCTTCTCGAAGTCGCGGCCTTTTATACGGAGTCTACAAAAAATAGTTTATTTAAAATTTATTTATTCAATATTAAAATTTTTTTAATAATAAAAAAAATATTTTTACCACAAATAAGTATAGCGCGTTCTCAAATTTAAATAATTGCCAATATAAAATAGTATGCCAAGAGAATATGTTGAATTATTGATACTCATATACAAATTATTTGCATTATTTTTTGAAATTTTACAAATTGTAAATAGAAAATATATTTTTTGGAGCTAAAGATATTATTATTTATTTCTTTAAATTATTATTTTTTAAACTATTAATTTTATTCCACGAATTCATGTTTAAACTCTGGCGGAATTTGTATTTCAAAGTACATAATAAAAAAAGCAATATATACACAAAGGAAAATAAATACGATAATTAAATTCATTCCTAAAACAGTTCCGTCAGGACCAGTAATTGTTCTTGTCTCTCACAAACCGCTTGACCTTCTTTGACTTTAATGTCATCTCTCAAAATTGCTTTTTGCCATTTTTTGATTGACACTTTGTCTTTGGTACATAAAAAAACCGTTGAGTTTGCTCCTCCGAACTCCGCGTTTCTTTTTGTAACCAGAATCACAGTTCACTGCTAAACACTTCACCATGTTTAATGTTTTTTCAATTAATTATATATCACTGATCATTTTCAGCAAAAAAAAAACGAAAAAAGGACTAATAAACTATCAGAAAATATAAAAAAACTTCGAATGTTGACAATTTTGCCATGTATTTTCAAGAAAGTCGGCCCTATAGGTAATCAGCGCTACGCTCGGGCAATTTAAGTACTAACGCGCAGGGCAGTCAAATGTGTGCCCATTTTCAGCTTTGAGTGCCAGGGAGCTGATGAATCTCATTTTTACGATGAAAATATAAGACCGTAACAGTAATTGCTAAATAACATCCTAATATATACATGTACAGAAATAAATTATTTTTTAATCAATTTAGAAATAATGCAATCAAACTTTAAACCAAATTCAAATTTTGTTTTGGATATTTTTTTGTTGATATTGTTAATAATGACAAATAATGGAAAGGAATCATACAACACAATAATCAGTATATGTTTCATTAACAGTTATGAAAGTACAATCTGGTGAAATTTGGATTTTTATATTTTCTTTTTACATATATCACACTTACTCGTACCAAAGATATTATAGACCTAGATGCGGCAAGTGACGGCGGAGTGGGG
>CAKNYM010032525.1:0-16645 GCA_932195095.1 Andricus curvator
TAAAACTTATATTTTTGTTGGAATTTTGATTGACATGCAGAAATATTATGAAATCTTTGAAAATTTTCTTTAGAATCTTAGGAAAATTATATTTATACCTATATCCATAAAAGTAAGGCACCTCAAGAATGAATAGTTATTTAACATTTTTATCTTTTATCAAAAATTATTTTTTGCCTCAAATTATAATTTGGTTTTAATTCTTTTTTTGACTAAAAATCGTTTTTACTTGAAAGTCTATTTAATTTGTTGTTTTTATTGAAATAGCAATTATCACATGTTTCGTTGAAAACTAACCTTCTTGCCTGAAAATTAAACTATTCGGTTGAAAATGTTTTTTTTTGTTCCAATTTTAATTTGAAATATCTGAAATCTTAGAAAATATTTCGAACTTTTTTTTAAGAATCTTAGAAAACTTATATTTATTTTTACAATTTTATTTTAATTGTAAAATAATTTTAATTGAAAATTAATTGTAAATAAATGTAAAATAAATTCAGCGAAATTTATTTTATAAAGATGTATCCCATGATTTTAAAAAGACTAAACAATTTTGAAGGTAATTCTTTGTAGTATTTTACTAACCGATAAAGAGACTTCCGTTTCCAGTACCGAATGGTAAAGTACGCGTGGTTTTTTGTGCTATCTTTTTTGGTTTGAGCGACGAGTTTGCAGTTGTGATTGAGGCGAAAGGTGGTAAGGGAGGTCAGTGAAGTGAAGGGGTTGTGTGGAAGTGTGGGGAGGCTGTTTTGTAGGGTTAAAAGGGTTAGGAGGAAAGTTAAAAGTGATAATTTGGAGGTTAGTTGTCGAGGACGGAAAAGTGAGAGAGAAGATAGGGGACAGCAGATCGATAAAACAGGCCAGCATGTTTGTCACGAGGAGTCCAGTGGGCCCCGGTAGAGGGCAGCAGCAGGTTAAAAACAACCCCGGTACTGATGATCTCACTGTGACCGGCAAAACAGGGAGGGGTAAGGGTGATGCCGGGGATAGCGATGATGGCGAGTATGCTACGCCAGGGTACTTCAGGTGGGGAGAGAAGGAAGGGGAACTAGCTGACAGAAAGACTCGAGGTAGGCCGTCAAATCGGGAACTCCTTAATAGATCCAGAGCTAGCAGTTTAGGATCGAGACAACTTTTTGATAAATGGAGACAGGGGGGAGGGTTTGCGGATAAAATCGATGAGGGGGAGAAGACGGAAGACAGTAAAAGATCAAGGGAAGAAGAAGAGGGGTATGAGCAGGGAGATGAAAAGTTGCGGAAAAAGATAAAAAAGAAGTCTCCAACGGAGAGGAATAAAGCAATAAGGAAAGTCGATCTAGAGAGCCTGGAAAATCTAATTAAGGGTTTTAGAGAGGAAACGAACCGAAGTCTGAATGGCATGCAAAAGCGAGGGGAGGAGGTTTGGGAAGAAATGAGGAAAGTTAGGGAGAAGTGGGAAGAATGGGATCTGGTGTGGCGGCAAGAAAAAGATAAAGTTTGGAAGCAGTTGGAGGATATTGAGAAAAATCAAAGGATAAGTGAGAAAGAGAGAAAATCGGATATGGAGAAATTGGCAGAAAGAGTGAGAAAGCTAGAGTGTAAGACTGAGGATATAAAGAAAGGGAATGAAGGGGTAAGAGAAAGAGAGAGTATAAAAGAAAAGAATGAGAACGTTATCCTAGAAAATGTGAGAATGAAATCAAGATTGAGAGAGTTGGAAAGAAAAATGGAAGTAGAAGAGAAGACAAAACGGAGTAGCAATATAGTGATTAGAGGAATGAAAGTGGATAGTGAATCAGGAAGAGAAGAATTGGAAAAGTTGATGGGTGAAATTGGGGCAAAAGTGCACGTGGAAGAGGTAAATGGAGTCGGAAGGAAGATGGAAGGTAAATCGCGCATGTTTATAGTGAAAGTGAGAAATGAGGAAGAAAAAGTTGATATCTTGAGAAAGAAGAAAGCTCTAAAGGGAAGGGAAGAAAGGATAGAGGAGGATTTGACGTGGAATGAAAGAAGAAGAAAGTGGATGATGAAACAGAAAGCATGGAGTGAAAGAGTGAAAGGGAACACGGTATGGATAGGGAAAGACAGAATGTGGATAAATGGGAATGTGTGGATATGGGATGATGAGGAAGATAAATTGAGTGAAGTGTGTAGGGAAGGCCCATGGCGACGAGGGCAAAAAGTGGAGACTAAGGATATAAGGGAGGAGGTAATGGGAACAGTAGAGTGTGAAAGGAAAGAAGTAGGAGAAAACGGAGCGACGGGGTTTCCACAAAAGTAGGGAGGGGATATAAGGACGAAAAAAGGGAGAAAGGAAGGAAGAAAGAAGTGAGAGTAGCGTTTTGGAACGTATCAGGACTAATGAATAAAGATGAAGGATTCTGGGAAGAGTTGAAGAAATGGGATGTAGTGATGTTGAGTGAAACCTGGGTAGATGAGAAGGAGTGGAAGAGAGTGAAGAGGAAGTTACCCAAGGGATATATTTGGCAGATGCAAGGGGCAAAGAAAGATAAGGTGAAGGGAAGAAAGAAAGGGGGTATGGTGTCAGGAGTGAGGAAGGAATTGGTGGGAGAAAAGAGAATAGAAATGGGATTTGAGGAAACTGATGGAGTTATAACGAGAATGGTGAAGATAGGAAAAAGAAAAGTGAGGATAGTTTGCGTTTATAGGAGAAGGGGAGAAGAAGAAGGTTGGAGTGTGATTAGGAAATGGGTGGCGAAAAAGGATGACGAATTAGTGTTGATAGGAGGTGATCTGAATGCGTGGACGGGGGAACAGGGAGGGGAAATATGGGATGAAGAGTGTGAGACTTTCAGGAGAAAATCGAAACACAAACAGGTGGACCAGGAGGGTAAGACTATGTTGGAAATCCTGGGAGAAACAGGGTGGTTTATTTGTAATGGGAACTCGGAAGGGGATGAGGAAGGCGAGATTACGTTTGCAGGGAAAGGGGAAACAGTGATTGACTACATTCTGGCCGAGGAAAGGATAAGGAGGCTGTTAAAAAGAATGGAAGTAGGGAACGAAATAGGGTCAGAACACTTCCCGGTCATTGCAACGTGGAAATGCGGGAATTGGAGAAGAGAGGGAAGGAAGAAGGAGGGAGCGACACGGAAAAAAGCAAAGATGGGTAAATGGGGAGTTGATAAGCTGAGAGAATATACGGAAAGAATGGAAGAAGAGAATGGTTTGATTGAAGATGGGGGAGGTGTGGATGAGATGTTGTGTAAGATGAGGGGAAGGGTAGAGAAGATAGTGGAAGAAATTAGGCCAAGTGAGGAAGAAAGAAGGGAGAAGAGAGGGTGGTGGGATGCGGAATGTGTAGAGAGTAAAGAGCGCATAAAGCTATCATTAAAGAATTGGAGAAAAGGAGAGATAGACAAAAAGGAGTATAATAAAAGAAAAAGGGAACACGAGAAATTACTGGATGTCAAACGACAGGAGGAGAAGGTAAGGTACATGGAGAAGGTAGAAAAAGCAATAAAGGAAGGAAGAGAATGGGAGGTGATCAATAGAGAAAGAAGTGAATGGAAAGGAATCAATGAAGAGATAAGTATGGATGAATGGACGGCATATTTCAAGAAATTGCTAGGAGGGGTGGATAGCAAGGTGAGGGGGGATGGTAGAAAGATCAAGGAGGGAGGAATAGAAGGTGGGAATGAGTTGACCAGAGAGGAGGTGAATCAAGCAATTGAGAAGTTAAAAAGAAATAAGGCGACAGGAGAGGATGGGATGGAAAATGAAGCGTTGAAATTTGGCGGAAGAAGGGTTAGAGAAGAGATTTGGGAAGTATGTAATAGAGTATGGAGAGGCGAAGGATGGCCGAAGGAGTGGAGAACAGGTTTGGTAGTTCCTTTATTAAAGAAAGGAGGGGGGCAAAAAGTGGAAGATTATAGAGGAATCACTCTCATGCCAGTAACGTATAAGATTTACGCGGAGGTGCTTAGGAAGAGATTAGAAGAACAGGTAGAGGAGAAAGAAAGTATTCCACACAATCAAACAGGATTCAGAAAGGGGATGGGGACAGTGGATAACATTTTCGTACTAAATTATTTAGTTAACAGGAACCTGGGACTGAAAAAAGGAAAACTAGTCGCACTTTTTGTAGATTTTAAGGCAGCTTTCGACTCGGTGAATAGAAAAGTTTTGTGGAAGGCAATGAAAGAAAGGGAGGTGGACGAAGATCTGATTGAGAGGATAAAAGAGGTCTTTACGGAGACAAAGACAAGGGTGAGAATAGGGGAACAGAAAGGAGAGGAATTTTGGACAGGGAGGGGTCTTAGGCAGGGGTGCCCGCTAAGCCCGTTGTTGTTCAGCATCTTGTTAGCAGACCTAGAAAAGAAAATGGAAGGAAAGGTAAAGGGGGTATTGTCCTAGGAAATAAGAGAATATACTCGTTAGCGTACGCGGACGATGTGGTGCTTCTGGCAGAGAATGAAAGTGGAATGAACTTGCTAATGAAAGGATTCGAAGAGTACGTGAGAGAGAAAGACCTGACAATTAATGTGACAAAGACAAAAATAGTATGTTTCAGGAAGAGAAAGAATGAAGTAAAGTATGGATGGAAGATAAATGGGGAAATGGTGGAAATGGTAGAGGAATTTTGTTATTTAGGATTCTGGTTCGAAGCGGGAGGTGGAAACGATCTGCAAGTGAAAAAAAGGATGGAAAGTGCGAGTAAGGTGATGGGTCAAGTGTGGGGGATTGGAAAAAGAAGATTCAAAGAGGACTGGAAGATGAGAGTATGGCTGTTTGACTCACTGGTATGGTCTGTGATGTGTTATGGAGTGGAGATTTGGGGATGGAAGGAGTACAAAAAAGTAGAAAACATGCAAGAGAGATTTCTGAGATGGGTTATGGGAGTGAGTTGGAACTGCCCAGGTTATATGTTGAGAGAAGAAACAGGAAGAGAGAAATTGGTGATAAGGCAGAGGAAAAGGGTATGGAATTTCGAAGAGAAACTTAAGAGTGGTAAGGGTAGCAAAGTTGCACAAGCATGCCTGCAGGAAATATTAGATAGAGAGAGGAGAGGAAACACGGGACATTCAAGATGGGAGGAGGAGAGATGGAAAGTGAGAAGAGAATGGAGAATGTGTGACGAGGGGAGGGAGTGGCAGGTAGTAGAGGGGGAAATGAGTAAGAAGCAGGAAGAGCAGAGGTGGGAAAAGATTATAGAGTCAAAATATAATAAATGGTATAGATTCATCAAGATGGAAGGGGTCCCAGAATATTTAGGAAAATTGAAAAAGGAGAGCAGGTGGTCCAGAATGATACGCTTCAGAATGGGAGAAGGTATGAATGAGTGTAAATATTGGATGAGTGAAAAAATGAAAATGTGTAGGGTATGTGGGTATGAAAGGGAATCTTGGGAGCACGTGTTGGAGAGATGTACAGGGGAAGAGGAAGGGGGAAAGAGCGTTGTAGATAAAGTTAGGTGGATACTGAGCGGTTGTGGACAAGGGGAAAAGTGGATGAAGAGCTTAGAAGAGAAAAGGGAAGAGAGAATGCATGGGGAAGGTGAAAACCAAAATTGAAATATGGATAAGGAAAATTAGTGTTGCGTGTCTTTGAAAAGCTTGAAGAATAATGGTAAGAGGAAACGGAAGCCCTGGAAGGTCTCGCGCACTTGTTAGATAATAGTTATTAGCTAGTAAGATAATAGTTAAGAACTTGTAAATAATAAGAAGGCGAAGCGACTATAGGTTAAGATAAGCATAAGGCATAGAGGATAAGAGAAATTGTAAAAGATGTAAAGGGAACGGAGCCCTCAAACCCGTAAAAGGGAGAGTAATAAAATACTACTACTACTACTACTAACCGATAAAGATATTTATATAATTCCATTCCTTAAATCTATTCTCTAATGTGAAACATGGTACAAAAACGTCCGAAAATTCAAAGAATGATCAATTATTTACTAGAATTTTAAAAATAAAAATCAATGTGTATCATATTTAAATAAAATTTAGGAATATTTATAAAAAGTATTAAAATTTTTCATTTTTAAAATAAATGTATACAGAGTGCAGTTTTTATTAAAAATTTTACGATGGTTTTTGTACCATATTTGATCCTAGGGCAGAATCAAGGCAAAATATTCTAAAAATATGTTCATTAGTTATTAAAATACTACAAAGAATTACCTTCAAAATTGTTTTGTCTTTTAAAAATCATGGGGTATTTCTTTAAAAAATCAATTTCGTTGAATTTATTTTACAATTAATTACAATTCATTTTTATTGAAATTATTTTACAATTAAAATAAAGTTGTAAAAATAAAAATGAATAGATATAAGTTTTCTAAGATTCTTAAAAAAAATTTCGAAATATTTTCTAAGATTTCAGATATTTCAAATTAAAATTTGAACAAAAAAAAAAACATTTTCAACCGAATAGTTCAATTTTCAGGCAAAAAAGTTCATTTCCAACGAAACATGTGATAATCGCTATATCAATAAAAAAAATTATTTTTAATGAAAACCCGTTGAATTTAACTTTAAAAAAATGAATTTTTAACAAAATAAATAAACTTTCAAGTAAAAACGATTTTCGGTCAAGAAAGAATAAAAACCAAATCATAATTTAATGCAAAAAATAATTTTTGATACAAAATAAAAATGTTAAATAACTATTCATTCTTTAGGTTATTTATTTTTAAGGTTATAGGTATAAATGTAATTTTCCTAAGATTCTTAAGAAAATTTTCGAAGATTTTTGAATATTTCTGAATGTCAATAAAAATTCCAACAAAAAATATAAGTTTTAACTAAACAGTTGAATTTTCAACAAAAAATGAATTTTCAACCAAAATAGCTGAATTTACATAGAAAAATGTAATAATCACTATTTTAATGAGAAAAAAATCTAATTTCTGGTTAAAAACAGTTAAGAAAAAAGAATAATTCAAACAAAATTGTAATTTAAGGCAAAAAATAATTTTTGATACAAATACAAAATTTCAAATAACTATTTATTAAAAAAAAATTTTTTGCTCATTTTAAGGTTATATAAATATAATTTTCATATACGATTCTTGACAAAAATTTCGAAATATTATCTAACATTTCAAATATTTCAAATTAAAACTTGAAAAAAAAAAATTTCAACGAAATAGTTTTATTTTCAGGCAAAAAAGGGTAATTCTCAACGAAAAATGTGATAATTGCTATGTCAACAAAAAATTATTTCAAATAAAAAACGGTTGAATTTAACTTAAAAAAATTAATTTTCAAGAAACTAATAAACTTTCAAGTAAACACGATTTTTAGTCAAGAAAAAAGGAAAATTACAACCAAATTATAATTAGACGCAAAAGATAATTTTTCATGGCAAATAAAAATTTCGAATAACTATTCATTATTTAAGTTAATTATATCTGAGGTTATAGGTATAAATATAATTTTCCTAAGAGTCTTAAGAAAATTTTCGAAGACTTTTGAATATTTCTGATTGTCAATCAATATTCCAACCAAAAATATGAGTTTTAACTAAACAGTTGAATTGTCAACCAAAAACGCTGAATTTTCAACGAAAAATGTAATAATTGCTATTTCAATGAAAAATTTCAAATTTGTAATTAAAAACAGTTGCAATCATCTTTCAAAAAATTAAATTTCAACCAAATAAATAAATTTTTTAATGAAGAAGAAAGAACAATTTCAACAAAATTATAATTTAAGGCGAAAAATAATTTTGTATACGTGCAAAATAAACAATGTCGAATAACTATTCATTACTTAACCGTTTTCTTTGCTTATTTTAGTTTCTATAAATATAATTTTCATATAGGATTCTTGAGAAAATTTCAAAAAATTGTTCAATATTTCAGGTATGTCAAATAAAAATTTGAACAAAAAATATTATTATCAACCAAACACTAACTGAGATATTTTTATAATTTCATTCCTAAAATCTATTCCCTTAGGTCAAACATGGTACAAAAATATCATAAAATTTAAAAAATGACCAACTATTTACAAGAATTTTTAAAATAAAAATCACTGTGTAACATATTCAAATAAAATTTGAGAATACTTATAAAAGGTATAAATATTTTTCATTTTCAAAATTAATTTATGCAGAATACAGTTTTTATTTGAAATTTCACGACGGTTTTTTGTACCGTGTTTGACCATATCAGGGCAGCATCAAAGAAAAATATTCAGAAAATGTGGTCAGTAGTTATTAAAGTACTGCAAAGACTTACCTTTAAAATTGTTTGTCCTCAAAAAATCATGAGATATTTCTTTATTAAATAAATTTTGTTAAATTTATTTTACAATTATTCGCAATTAATTTCCAATTACAATTATTTCACAATAAAAATAAAATGGTGAAAAATTAATTTTGTAATGTTCAGATAAATATTTTTAGACATTGAGGGTTTTATAAAGTTTTTATATGTTAAGAAAGCATATGAGGACAACTTAATAATTTTTTCGCTTTTTCTCTTGAAATCCCCAAAATTGTGATTATAGCCTAAAATATCATGCAAAGAAAGGTAATTATCAGAGTATACATTAAAAACGTTGATTAATGTAATAAATTAAAAATTTTATAAAATTCAAAATTTTAGAATTAATTTAATTTAATTATAATTTAATTAATTAAATTAATTAATTATTTCAATTTTAATTTAATTTTTTTAATTGATTTAATTTCATAATTTAAAATTTTATCAATTTTAATTTTATTAATGCTATACATTGAATTAAAAATGATAATTATTTATTATCATTTGAACTTTGCAATATTTGAAATCGATTGAAAAATAAAACATAAATAATAAAAAATGAAATCACTTGAAAGTGATAAATATTATTAACCTAATTTTAAAATCCGTCCGGTTAAAGTATTTGTCCTTGTGAGCGGTGCTCTCGGAGGTGCAAGGCTATCACTGGTTAGTAACCTTAGGGCCATACCTGCGTGCCAAAGATATGTTAGGGCACATGCGAGATGGATGCAGATTATTACTGTCACTCTTGTGTCGCTTCGTGTCCTCAAGACACACGAGAGTTTCGCCGGCCTGTCGTTGTGATTTACCGCGGTTCTACTGAGAGCCGGTGTCATTTTTAGATCGCAGTTGCTCCCAGTGGGACCCTGAAGCAGTTGTTTAACCATTTTTTTAATTACACACACACACACACACACACACACACACACACACACATATATATATATATATATATATATATGGTATATATGAATTAATTTAAAAGGAACAGTTTAAACTACCACCGCAGAGTCCGACTGGGAGCAACTGCCATCTATTAAAATGGCAAAACTCTTGTGTATCATGAAGAAACGGAGCCAATTATCTTGTGCTTCCTGAACATTTTTAGAAGAGGATCTCTTCCATTCGCCACAATGTAAGGTGTACCCAGGGTAATTTGGTTATAAAGACATTAGAGATTTTGAAGTCCGCGCCCACCTCAACGGCGTGACATGTATAATCTCGGAACTAACGAATTGATATGCAAGTTCTTCTGTATAGGCATGATTCTTACGCGTTGCGATATTGAGGACCGTAACGTTGTGCTTCGCCCATTGAATTACCCCAAACAGGCATGGCTATGGATGTGTCTCTCCAGTGTCAAGATGTCTAATAACATTCATATTCACAAGCTTAGGGTCCCTGGGAACGTATGTAATTCGTCCTTGCTTATGATGAAAGTTGGCATACTTGTCCAATTCGAAATTTATGTTAATCTCTCTTGTGTACCCTCGATGATATTTGAAGCACTCTGAAGTTGGCTTCCACTAGAAGAATAAATCTTCTGGTCATCTACATAAAATACATGAGTGAACTTTTGCTCGTGATTATTTTTGTCGCGGCAGAGGTACCCGAGAGAATTGCACACGATAATTTAAAATGATATAGTTCAGCTGATTTTCCAAAGCGGCTTCAATCTCTCTATGCACCTTACGATGTGTGCATGAACCTTTCAGCTTTCCAACTGGCAGATGATAAGCCTATAGCTTGTGTAATCGCAAGCTGTCCGGCAGTCAATCCGGGCCATCGATAGTTAACGCTGGTAGGATGCTGCGTCTTTGCAGACACATCTATCGATGAGAAGGTTTTCTCATCAGACTGCTACACCTTTTTTCGAGCCACAATATCCGTACATCTCTATTCACACAGGCCCAATCATCTAAACAAGCTTGTCGTTCAGGGTGTCTGTGAAGATCTTATATAGCCTGTTCAGACAAGTTATTGGCCTGTAATTCCCTGGGATGGACTAGTCGCCTTTCTTCGGTAGGAGTACAGTGCGTCCAAATACCAGTCATTGCGAAATGGACATCTCCGAATTCAAATATGAGGTGAAACTGCGGGCCAGATGTGTGGTACTGAACAAAAGAAACAAACCTTATGTCCACCGACGTTGCCGTTATGAAACTTGAGCCTTGATGATTTATATGACTTCGAAGAATGAGAAACCCCTGGAAGTGTAGATGATGAAGCTACCACGACAGCTTCTAAGGCGGCCACCTGCCCACCAGAAAGGCATTTAATATATCATACTTCGGCCGTGAAGTCATAGCTCCCAAACTATCTTTGTAAGATTTGCGCGAACTGGTGTCAAAACGCTGAGTGAGCATGTACATTTAAAGGTCATCACATTTTTCTGTTTGACATTTAAACAAAACAATGCTCCGAATGACTTACTGAAATTACTCAACAATGAACCTAGCTCTGATGCACTCTCCCTAGACACCACTGTTAGATTGCAGAGTTTGGCCAAGAACCTATTTATCAAAATCCTATTATTGTCGTACCTGAAGAATATTGTCTGCCATGCCCTCTCGAAATTCTCAGTGGTAGTAGAGATATTGAAAATTAATTGAGCTGGCTTACCTTTAAGACTGACCTTCAAATAAGTGTAATTTTTCTACCTTTGACAAAAGCTCTCTTTTAGAGATCGGTAGCGGTCTCTAAAGGAGGGCCACTCCGTGTAAATCCCAGACAATTTAGGTAATTTCAGTCGCGGAAAGTTTGGTCGTTTATTAAAGTTCGGCGAATCCTGATGAACCAAACCACTTGCACTTTTCGAGGCTTCAGATTTAAATCAGATTTAAAATGATCTTTGAGACCATGGACTCAGAGAGTATCCCAAAGATTGACACAGAGAAGTCTCCCATGCGCCGAGACTAGTTGCCTACTTAATACTGAGTTACTGGCCAGTGCAAATGCAAGACGCTGCAGTAACTATAAAGTATGTGTGTGTGTGTGCGTGCGCGCGTGTTTTAGTAACACCTTGACATAAGGCAGTTTAGGTAATAAGCGAATCACATGACATCCACTGATCAATAATAACACCAGACATACGTTATACCACTACACTATAAAATCACAGGCGTGAGATTAAATGTGGAATCCCGAACATAAAGCGATAAAGGTATTATGAGTAACATTTCCACGAAGGTGGTCGCTTCTTATGAAAGCAAAACTCTCCAGTTTGAATAATCGAGATTTATACAACAACAGCCAATCACTGTTAAGAAAGCGAGTATCGATTCAGCCAACCACATTGCTCGCAGATGACATCACATCACTTCACGTAACTATCACCAAGCTTTTTTTTAATATAGGACTAGAAATCATGCGCATGCCAGGGCGCGAACCTTTTTCTTTGAAGATGCTTAAATATTGATAAATGTATATGAAACGGATTTCTACACGGAGAACAAATTGTTCTTAGATCAAGTAAATTTTACCTCGTTCAAGCCAATGACAAGTACGAATAGGGACGGTAGAATATGGGTATGGTGCAAATAAATGAGTACGTCGTACCGTATGCTTAGAAAAAGTGTACATTTTCTTGATCTGAAAAATTGTATTCTCAGATTGAGTAGCACATTTTATTATTCTGAAACTTTATTGTATTAATGCATATAGAGGTATATTAAAATGGAGAACATAGTCAACTTCAAAGAAATTATTTCTGACATACGTCAAGAATATATTTTTACATTCTCATCTAGAGAAGGTATTAGATTTGTGTAAAATTTGACCCCCCGGTTTTTGTCAAATATCCACGTTTTGAGACCCCCTGAACCCAAAAAACAGGTTTTTACGAATGTGTCTGTCTCTCTGTATGTATGTATGTCTGTCTGTGAACACGATAACTTTCGAAAGAATTGACCGATTGGACTGGGCTTTGGTATACTCTTTTAGTCTCATAAACTAAAGGTCAAGTTCGTTAGCCAGATATTTTGGATGAAAATTCAAAAAGTGAGGGCATTTTGAAAACTTTTCAGACCATTTTTTTCAAAATTTGGAAATTATATGTACGGCCGCTTATACATACATACATTGATCAGCAGTTCGAACTCGAAAGTTCATTGCCTCACTACCCGATTCGGGTAGTGTTTCTAGGTGGATATTTACAATGCCGCTTATAGTAATCAAAAATTCAAAGATTTTATTCCTATGACATTTTTAGATAAAATGAACATTTTCAGAGTTACAGCATTTTCAAAATCCAAAAGAAGAAACGAAAATTAACATTTTCAGCCAAACAACGCACGATATGAAATAAAGTCAACACAAGAAAAGTGTTTCTTTTTGCGCGCCCTACAAGATTATTGTAACGACTTTTTGAATTTTTTTGAAAAATCGAAAATTCACATTTTTATTGCACAAGAAATAATGAAAAATCCAAAAAATCAATTTTAGGTAAAACTATGCAAGATACGACAAATGATGACTGGACTAAAATTGTGCATTCAAAAAGGATCTACAAATTTCTCATAAGTCACTTTTTGATAGAATGTGTAGTTTTGGTTTTATTCGTCAAAAATAACATTAACAGTGAAAAAATCGGCCCGATAAGCGGGCACATTCTCATCAAAACTTTGCTTATTTACTTTATTTTTCATCTCGAGTGTGTTTTTTCACAATATTTCATTGTTTTTATGTTCTCAATACTATTTCTAACGATTAAAACAATAAAATAATCATCATTAATGCTCATGGTACTTGAAAATTTGTATTTTTACATTCTCATCTAGAGAAGGTATTAGATTTGTGTAAAATTTGACCCCCCCCCCCCCCCGGTGTTTGTCAAATGTCCACGTTTTGAGACCTCCTGAACCCAAAAAACAGGTTTTTACGAATGTGTCTGTCTGTATGTATGTCTGTCTGTCTGTGAACACGATAGTTTCGGAAGAATTGACCGATTGGACTGGGCTTTGGTATACTCTTTAAGTCTCATAAACTAAAGGTCAAGTTCGTTAGCCAGCCATTTTGGATGAAAATTCAAAAAGTGAGAGCATTTTGACAATTTTTTAGACCATTTTTTTCAAAATTTGGAAATTATATGTACGGCCGCTTATAGTAATCAAAAATCTAAACATTTTATTCCCACGACATTTTTAGATAAAATGAAAATTTTCAGAGTTACAGCATTTTCAAAATCCGAAAGAAGAAACGAAAATTAACATTTTCAGCCAAACAACGCATGATACGAAAAAAAGTCAGGATAAGAAAAGTGTTTCGTTTTGCACGCCCTACAAGATTATTGTAATGACTTTTTGAATTTTTTTGAAAAATCGAAAATTCACATTTTTATTGCACAAGAAATAATGAAAAATCCAAAAAATCAATGTTACGGTCAAACTATGCAAGATACGACAAATTATCACGTGACTAAAATTGTGCACTCAAAAAAGATCTACAAATTTCTCATGGGTCACTTTTTGATAGGATGTGTAGTTTTTGTTTTATTCGTAAAAAGTAACATTAACAGTGAAAAAATCGGCCCGATAAGCGGGCACATTCTCATCAAAACTTTGGTTATTTACTTTATTTTTCATCTCGTGTGTGGTTTTTCAAAATATTTCATTTTCGTATGCCCTCAATACTATTTCTAACGATTGAACAATCCCCAGTAACAGAAGTTTGGGTGGGACTAACTGTATAACTAGACTCTTCACCGTACGACGAATAACTACTTACTTGGACATGATTTCGACTCGCAAAACAACTGTCGCGCATAAATGTGGTAGTTGGGTGTACAATCTAAATATGAACAATAAAAACAATAAAGTAGCCACTGTAAAAGAAGTGGTTGAAAATTGCAAGTCGGTTTGTAAACATTTTACTATGATTTATGCGTTAATTCTACAAGCTTATTGTGAACTTGCAGCGATTAACAGTGCAGTTTCACAATATTTGTATCAATTTTACCGTAAAAGTGTAATATTACCACAGGAATCAGTGGACATAAAAATACCAGTGATTGACGTCGTAAATTTCAACCATATTATAACCGATATTATCATGCACTTTTACCAGGTTTATTTAAAATCACAAAATGTACTGTAATCCATTTCACATGGAAAGTGTGAAAAAGCAGAACGATGGAAATTTTACCAGAATTTTGTAATTCCACTGTTAACCGCTTGATGGCGGGCTGATGACGCTGCAGAGGAAAATAAATTGGCGGGCGGTTGTCATCTGACAACAACGCGTTAGCGTGTTTTATGTATAAAATGTAATATATTTTAAGTTCTTCATCCATTCCATCTACACAAGAAGTTGAGATAAATTCATATTGCCATAAGTGCACAGAAAAAACAGAAGTGAATTTTTGTTGCGGGTAATTTTCAAGTATATAAAGTTGAATTTTTTCGCATCGAAACAAAACAAGATTCAATGGAGTTGACATGGTAACCATTACCCATGTGGTGTGTAAATCTTAACACGTGAAGTTAATTTCTTTTGCAGGTAAGGATTACTCTGAAATCGCTGTAAAGGTTACATTCTGGTTTTTCTGTGTGTACAATGTACATGTTCTGATGCGCGGTTTTACAGCCATCAGCCTTCTAAACATTATCTCCTATAACTACGCACTAGGGCGTATCAAAAAAAAAAAAAGTTTTTTGCGCGAAGTTCTAATAGCAATGAAAACTTTTTTTTTGGCGTCAGAAACACTCCCCTAAAGTTTCATAAAAAAAATTCCTTCCTTCTCCGCATCGTAGATATAGCACTTCTTCAGATTTGAACAGCAAAAATTTTTTTTTTTAGATTTAAATTATCAATAAAAATAGTATAAAGCAAGTCGATTTATACATGTATAGCAATAATTCCACTAAAATATTTTTTACCCTCCCTAATTGACTTTGAAGTTTAAAAAAATCGAAATAAATCGAAAAAAGTCGACTTTTTCGCTATTTTTTTAGATTCATGGTAAATTTCTGGACTATTTGACCATATAATGTGTGATATACGTTAATGATAATGTATTTTCAATATGGTGTAACAATAATATATAAGAAATGTTGACATTAAAATAATTTGTATTGACTTTGAATTAGAAAAAAATATTTGAAAGTGATATATTGCTCTTTATTTGACAATAAAATTAATTTTCGGTATATAAATTATCAGAAAAAATAGTTCGAAGCAAGTGGATTTGTACTTACATAGCAAAAAATGATTCAAATATTTTTTAACCTACCTAAGTGACCTTGAAATTTCAAAATATCGGAAAAAATCGAGTTTTTCGCTATTTTCTTAGAGTTACGGTAATTTTTTCGACTATTAGACCACGAACTATCTCATATACGTACTAATACGCTATGCAAGCACAAATCCACTTGCTTCGAACTATTTTTTCTGATAATTGAAAAGTTAAAAAAAATTTTTTTGCTGTTCAAATTTGAAGAAGTGCTTCGTTTTTTGTGATTTTTAGCTATATCTACGATGCGGAGACAGAAGGAATTTTTTTAATGAAACTTTAGGGGAGTGTTTCTGACTCCCAAAAGAAAGTTTTCATTGCTATTAGAACTTCGCCAACAGCGATATCACACTGAAAACACCAGTTCTCGTAAAATCACTGAAGTTAAGCATTGCTGGGCGCGGTTAGTACTTGGATGGGTGACCGTTCAGGAATACTGCGTGCTGTTGGCCCGTCGTGGGTGTGGTGGGCCCACATTGGTAGTAAATATCCACCTAGAAACACTACCCGAATCGGGTAGTGAGGCAATGAACTTTCGAGTTCGAACTGCTGATCAATGTATATATGTATTAGAACTTCGCTCAAACAACTTTATTTTGAGAGTTGACAAAGAAACTGATTCTCTGAGGACAGCAATTAAATCCGAACTCAAGTGAAACAATATCTAGGTCTATGGCTTAATGTCTCTGTTGTTAAATTTTTTTAAGAAGAAAATTAGAAACACAATATTAACAAGTCAATCTGTGCAAAAATTTATTTTTGAAACAAAAAGGCTAAGAAACATTGTGAATCCGAAAATCAGTTGTTTTGAAAAAACACATTCAAAAAGTTCAATATATGCAAAAAGAATTGCATAGAAAGACCCCAAAATATGTTTCCAAACAACTTTGTAATCGGCTCATTAGAGACAAGTATATAACAAGAGGAAAAAAGAGGGAGAGAATAAGGTAAGAGATAACCAAGCCATCCTCACTCTCTTATAATTTCTCTTTCTCCGTCTTTTTTATACTACTTTTGGGACCAACATGTTTCGAGATCACTTTAGATCTCCTCATCAGGGTATAATTTTATAGGATACTACGGACAATTATTTCTATCATATGCTTTACATAAGTAATATATGTATATATGAGACTGTAGTTTCTTATCGTACTGTTATTTACATTGTTTTTTATTTATGGATGGATTTTTATATTTTAATTTTC